>LUCG01274045.1:0-11931 GCA_001633085.1 Carthamus tinctorius | reverse complement strand
TTCAAATAGGTATGCACTCCGCATCTCCAAGCCTAAATGATGTCTTATTATGATGAAATTGGTAAACAAGTTAATCCAATTACACTAAAATATCCAACATAAGTGACGGAGTAGCTATGTAGTTAGGAAGAAGTAGATGTAGCATTTATCCATATAAGATAGTTGCAAGGCTGTTGGATGGTTTTCAAGTTTCTAGTGGTTATCCAGTTTTGTAGCTTGCATGATTGAAAAGCAACTTTTGGTTTTCTTAGCCATTTAATTGTGAATTTATAAATGGGAAAACAAACCGCAAAGAGGGAGGACAATTTTACTATAAAATTTATCCTTTTGCTATCTAAATTCCGGAATTGACACTCACTTGAAGAGTATTATTCGTAATCTTATCAAATACATAGACAAGTTCAGGCTTAAGAATGAGTACAAAAAGATGTCTATATTCCGAGTTTCGGATGCAAAACCCATTTGTAGTGTAAGTGGGTTTAAGGCCTAATTCGGTACTTTCATGTGTTCTGAATTAGTTTTCTTTATTTATTAAATTATTTTTTTATGTATTGGTGATGAACTAATGATACTTGCAATTCTTATGTTTTTAATCTTTACTAAATTTATTCGTATTTTCAGAAAATGTGGTGTAGATGTCCTTCTTTTCATTTTAATCTTTATCTTCTCTTAGTCCAAGGGGTTGTTTGGTTGATTTTCTATTAAAGTTATGTGAATTGAAAAGGTTTTTGTATAAAAGGCATTTTTTTAGATAGAGGTAATGAGTTTTTTATTTGAAATAGACATGTATGAAAAAACTTGGTTTTCTGCATAAGTTTTTCCCTAAATGCTTACGGAATAAGTCACTTTTTTATATTATTAAACCACTATCAAACAATTATATATAACTGACAGAATAAGTTATGAGTTTTTTAAAAATGTTAAGCCACTAACAAACATGTCCTAAGTGTGGTATTGTATTCATACCACATGAGTATGTGACAGAAGAATGAAGTAAGAAATAAAGTGGTATCATGGGTATGTTAGTGAAGAGGAGACATAAGTAACAAATCTTTTTAACAAGACTCTATTATATTTATGATGCTACTTAACAGGGTTCATAAATATGTTTTACTTATATTATAACTAAATATGGATTTAATTCTAGTAATTCATAAGTATTCATACTAGAAATATGTTGATGGTGAAATAAGATAAAACTTAAAGTCTAATAGGCAATTGTCTCGACTAACTAGTTAAGCGACCTAAATTGGACTCCTAGCCACCTTTATCTCACTTTTATCTAAATGTCATTACATTCTTTAATTATAGGGGTTTTTTTGCCAACCTAACTAAAAACGCACACACACACACAAATGATCTAGTCAATTTTCCTTTAAAAATTTTCTTTTTTATATTTGGATCCGCAATTGCAAATCGAGGTCCGTAAACAAAAAATATTATTTTTTTTCAAAAGAAAGATCAACCGAATTCATTTCTTGATGTTTTTGTAGCTAGGTTCGTAAAAAAACAGACACAAAATTTGCAGATGTAGTAGTATTTGGGTATAAGTAAGAAGAAAAGCTATGAAACCAATTTAACTCTAGAAGATAGCTAGTTGTGACAAAACCTAGTATAATATCATAGTATATAATAAAATAAAAGACATGTTTATGATTAAATTAAGAGCTGATATTTAAAATCACCCGAACATATTTTTCTGAATTCTGATACAGCCCATTAGTTTTATGACTTTATGTTAAACTATTCTGATTAAAAATTATATTTAGTTAAAACCACATTTAAGACTCGCAAAGGAAATGAAAGAATTTGGAAGGAAAACCAGAAAATTATGTTCTTGAGTTTCATTTAACGAATGAAAGTAAATGAAAGAGAAGGATTTGGAGGGGGAGTTTAAGCTTATTTTGCCTTAAATCCTATCATCCAAAAAATAGGAGGATTTGGAAGGAAAGGCTAGGATTCCCCTTTCCTTCTCTCTCCTTTCTTTTTTTTCTCTTATTAAACTCGAAAACACGACCTTAAGACTTAGATTAGTTTTAAAAAATGATTACAGGCTTATAGCTATCAGAACAGGCCTCAAAAGGTTTTGGGCTCAATATCCAATTAATGGTCTTTTAATTTTAATGAAGCCCAAAACTATTAAAAAAAATCTCTAAAACAGTAAAATAAGTATTTCAATGTTATTTTCATCTATGATTTTTAGAAATTATTTATATTTACTTTGACAAAAAGAAAAAACGTNNGAATGATTAAGAGGCTCTTATGATATGGTGCAAAATGAAATATGTTGATTTGGTAATTGTTGAGTATGAAATCAGGACTCTTAATAGGTAAGAGACATCCAGGATACTTAGGCTGTGTTTGGCAAAAATAAGCTAGCTTATAAGCTAATCCATTCAAGCATGTATCAGCTTTTTGAAACGCTACTTTGAGTAGCTTATGAGGATCTTTTTATAGTTTTTTTCCTATTATACTCTTATTAATATTAATTATTAAATTCAAAGATACCCTTTTTGATCATTTTACATACTCATAAGCTAGTTTTTGCCAAACATAATTTGTTCATAAGCTAGCTTAACAGCTACTAGCAAGCTTATTAGCTACCAGCTAGCTTATCAGCTAGTTTCCCAAACATAGCCTTAATTATTCAGAGGGTTTTGGAACCATTAAAAGGCAGCCTATTTTTTTGCCAAACAGAATTCACCTCTTAACTATTCAGAGGTTACCTCTTAATAAAACTGTTAAGAGATAAACAAACACCACCTACTTAAATTTTAAAAAAGGTATGCTTTACTTTTTTTTAATGGTAAAAGTTAAAACACACATGGCTTGTATGGCGGTCTCGTGGTATGAATGTTTAGCTAGGGTTTGATTTTGGGATGTTCAAATTTCAAAAGCATTTCAATCAATCAATCACGTGAGACGCACTTGCTCAAACAATCAACGGCCATCATTAAACGAGTTTCATCCGACGGACGACATCAACGCGTCAGCCTAAAGCTAACATATTTGTGCTCCATTTAGGGTCTCCTTCTCAAACCCAAAATCTCAGCCTCTTACTATATTAACCCTCACATATACACACACTTCTCTCCCAACTCCGCCTTTCCATCTCTTGTTTAACACACGTATTTCAAAATGGTATGTCTTCTTTTATTCATAGATCTGCAAGTTTCTATTGTTATAATCGATCTGTTTTTTTATGAAAACTGGTGAATTTGTGTTTGGTTGATTCAAAAACCTATGATTATGTGGTTTTTTTTTTTATGGTTTTAGGCTTTGCCGAATCAGCAAACTGTTGATTATCCGAGTTTCAAGCTTGTAATCGTCGGCGATGGTGGAACTGGTATGAGTTTTTTTTCTTATTAGTTTTTATTCAAACTTGTTGTTTCTACTTGTGTTTGAAAGTTAATAATGTAATGATTTGAATTTGGAATTTGTGATTTTGATCTTGTGGAAGAAAAAAGTTATTGGATCTTGTATATGATTCTTATCTCTGTTCTACTTCTATGTAGTTATTCTTGATTGTTGTTTGATATAGGATCATCATGTACACATTTTACATATGTATATGGTGGCATAATATGATTGGTCGACTTTTTTGGATAAGGTTCATCTAGACTTCGTCTAGACTAAGCTTGGCCACAAGATGTGCACAAATGGATTCGAACCTGGGGTGAATGAGATACCATCCACATCCCCGCAGGCCTTACCCCACAAGCCTTGTGGTTTGATCGACTTTAGAACAATCTATTCCGGTTTTTCATGACATACAAGTTATAGCTTTACAAAAATTCTAAATATACCATAGAATATTAAGAATGAATGATATTACCAAGTTGCTTGTGTATCCAAAGCTATAGTATCTTTGGTATTTTCTTTTAGATTGGTGGTTAGTTTGTAGTTATGAGGAACCATCTGCTATGATCTTGCTTAAAATCTATGGTTTTTAATATGAAAAGGAATACAAATTGTGGCTTATTAGTGTGTGTTTATGGGTGTTCTTTGGTCTCATGGTAGTTGTTAAACATGTTTAAATTATGTTAAGTTATCTTGGCTCTTCATTGAGCTATGACGCATGATCTTGAATCGTTGTTTGATGTTTGTGTTGTTTAGGGAAAACTACTTTTGTGAAGAGACATTTGACCGGAGAATTTGAGAAGAAATATGAACGTAAGGAACCATAGATGCTCTTTATTTTTTCAGTTTGTTTCTTATCTTTTAACATTTTTTTATTTTGACTTTGATAAATGATGATGTTATGTTTGTTTGTTTGTCTTTAGCAACCATTGGTGTTGAAGTACACCCCTTGGATTTCTTTACCAACTGTGGAAAGATTCGATTTTACTGCTGGGATACCGCTGGGCAGGAGAAATTTGGTGGTCTTCGTGATGGATATTAGTAAGTGTGATGTAGCTTGAGTTTTGGCTGATTCCTTTTATCTAATATATCCATTATGCTATAAGTATCATTCCCTATTCATAAACAAAATCTTGTTTTGCGGTCTTTTGCTGTGGCTTTTCTAGTAGTAGAATGTAGGACAGATCCTTGAATATTGCTTCACTAGATTATGTACATAGTTTTCTGAAGTATTGAATTGTTTATCAAATCACAAATGTCTAAAAGGCCCTTCAATAAAATCCCTTGAAATGTGCCTTTTGATAAAAGACAATCGGTATCCATCTTTTGTAATGATGGCAATTGCATTGCATATGAGATTTTTGTGCTTGTTACAGTTAGTAGTGTCAAAAATCTATGCTTCTATCTATGGATGTTATTTGTGTTAATCATGCATTTGATGGACTACTTATTAACCAAACATTGGAATTTGAATCATCTACAGCATTCACGGTCAATGTGCCATCATCATGTTTGATGTAACTGCGAGGTTGACCTACAAGAACGTTCCCACATGGCATCGTGATCTCTGCCGGTATAACTTTGCACCTCATCTTCTTGTTCTATGTAAATAGCTATATCATTTATGAACCAATTTTATGATCATAGTGTTTGTGAGAACATCCCAATCGTACTCTGCGGAAACAAGGTTGATGTGAAGAACCGTCAAGTGAAGGCAAAGCAGGTTACTTTCCACAGAAAGAAGAACTTGCAGTATTACGAGATCTCAGCCAAGAGTAATTACAACTTTGAGAAGCCCTTCCTTTATCTTGCTAGAAAGCTTGCCGGGTAACAATTAACAATCAACAGAAATTTATTAAAGAAGTTTTAGCTAGCGAATTTATCTAGAACTAATAATGTTAAATTAATTGTTTTAGGGATCCCAACTTGCATTTTGTGGAGTCTCCTGCTCTTGCTCCCCCGGAAGTGCAAATCGACATTGCCGCTCAACAACAGTAAGTGGCTGTTTGATTGGTTTGCATTAAGTCCTCTATGGTTAAAGTTGTCTATGTGGATTAATCTATCTTCTATGGATTGGGAAGATTTTTGTTTGGGATGGTTTTTCTTGGATGGAACATGTTTATAATTCGGACATGTTCAGAGAAAACTTGGCTTTCTGCATAAAGGTTCCCCCAATAGCTTATTGAATAAGCCACTATCTTTATAATTAAGCCACATGCCAAACAGTCATGTTAAGCTCAAGCCACTAACAAACAGAATGCCAAATTAATTTTGTGGTTTTTAAGTTTAAAAAATGTTGGTGGGTGTTCTCTGAAGTAAATGACTGAGTCTTTGAAATGTTTGTTTTCTCTAGGCATGAGGCCGAGCTTGCTGCAGCCGCTAGCCAGCCGCTTCCAGATGATGATGATGACGCTTTTGAATAGAGAATGAGGAATTTGAAAAGGGTATTTGGTTGTTTTCGATTATGAATGATGATGATGTCTGAATGAATGATTTTTACTAAAAGCTTTTGTTAGGGAGAAGAGATTGTTTTTGGTGGAATTGATATATCATTTACATTGTGTTGTGAATCAAATATGCATGCAGTTGGGTGTTGAGTTTTAACACCTCCTAATTTCTCTGTTATCCTTTTTATTTTTAATCACATTGTTGTCTTGTTTTATAATTTCAAAACCAAGTTATTGCCTTATTGGCTACAATTATACAAATAGAAAAATAAATGGGGCTTTTACATACACATTTTTTTGATTCTAGAACTATAAATGATAAAAACAAGTCTAAGGGGCTGTTTACCAAATTTTTCATTAAGTCCTGTATGGATAAATTTGTCTGTCCCGATAAATTTGTCTGTCTAGATAAATTGGTATTGCTGTTTACTTCTTTTTCTGAATCAATGGTCTGAATGACATAAATGACTGTTTTACCCCTAAGTATTAATATTAAACTAACAAAAGCTACTTTGCAATAAACCAAACAATAGTTTATATAATCAATACAAGTTAAAGAAAATATACCTATTTTGTATATATAATCAAATAAATGGTCATATAATCAAGGAAACTTACAGTAAATAAAACATATTTATTAGGACTTAACATACCTATATAGGAAAAGGAAGAAAAAAGAAAAAAGGGAAAAAGTATACAAAGCCCTGTTTACTCCATTTTTCAATGTTATTAAAAAATAGGACAAAAAAATATAAAATTTTGTTCTTCTTCAGCCGGAGGGGATGAGTAGCAGCGGTGGTGCAACATTCATCGCCAGAGAGGAGTAGCGATGAAGGTGATCAAAAGCTCGTTGCAGGAGAAGAGTAGCAGCGCCGGTGCAGCGTTCGTCGCCGGAGATGACTAGTAACAGCGGTGCAGCGTTCGTCTCCGGTGTTCGTCGCCGGAGATGAGTAGCAGTGACACTGCAGTGTTCGTCGTCGGAGAGGAGTAGCTGCGGTGGGGACGACCGACGAAGGGGATGACCAACAAAGAAGATGACGGCTGTAGCAAGGGTTTGTAGAAACAAAGAGGAGGCGCGTTTTTTTTTCTTTCTTAAGAGAGGAGCGCCTTTTTTGAAGGGTATAAATGTCAAAAAATGGGCTTAATGGGGACAAGAGCTCCTTGTCTGCTGTGCGAAAAAGCCAAGTGATGAATGAATAAGTCCTAAGTAAACAACAATGGATGGCTGTGCGAATAAGCCATTTCAGCCATTAAGCTGATTAAGTCACAAGTAAACACACCCTAACTTTTCCTCATTATAGGGTCTCCTATTGCTCTATTCCCATTAGGTTCGCTAGTATTGAGATACAATTTTTCATTCAACGAACGACTTGGATCCCACCATCTATAATACATCATCAAATGGTGGCGTAACAAACTTAAGTCCTCTTGTGTTGTCTCGACCTTTCTCCAAGAATCGGATTTTAGAGAGTTGATATAAACATTATGATCCTTTGTTACAAATAAAAGCTTGTAGTCGTTGCAACTGTAATAAAACTCAAATAGTGTTGCAGTGTTCACGTAACATTCTGCGTTGTTGGGTCTAGAGACAATCTTATATTCACTCGTTAAAGGATTCCATAAAATTATATCAGAATATTCGCTCCTGTTTCACTTGTTTCTCATGTGTAAACATACTAGTCCACGTACAGATTCTATGATCTCCAAAATTCCATTTGGGATTTTAAATGGTAAAGGGCGGTTGGCAAATAGACCATCTTAAGGTGCTTCCAAGTCAACGGTGCTAAATTTGCATGGTGTTGTGGTGGACAAGGCAATTAGAAGTTTTCGGCGTTGGTGATAATGCATCTTTGCAAACGCTGGTGTCGTTAGGAATGACCGTCATTGCTTGCAAACACACAGAAAATGATGTATGGACTTACGCTACAGCTTTGGTAGTTTGTGAAGAAAGAAAAATAAACTTGTTCGAAGTACAAATATGAGTTATTCGTCAATTTAGTGTCAAACAAAGGTCGGAATAATGTAAAAATAATTAATAGAAATATAAATCAAAAAATTAAGGACAAGTTTATTTTTTATATAGGGCCTCCAAAATATCAAAAACGACTCTGTTTAACAGGTAAGCTTCTAGCTCATTAATCAATGTAACACCCCATCTACCATGACACAATATTGTTCGTTTTGCCCCACTGGTTCAAGGCTTTGTTTTTGATGACCTAGCAAGGACTTCCAAATGGGTTATCCATCCTGGTACTACTTCCATCCAAACACGCTTAACCCCAAGGAATCTGCATGCTTGTGGCCCAACACGCGTTGTGTCTAGTAAGACCAAGATTTACTTATGAACCTGGTAACTGTTATGTTCACGAAGATATGGAATTCGCTTAAGGTGTTGCAATCAATAAAATAAATGATAATTGATAAGTTCTACCTAGTAAGTGTTTAGTAAACAACTCTTAGGGAGCGTTTGGTACGCAGACAGGACAGTACAGGACAAGATAGAACCGGACAGAACAGTTGTTCAGCGTTTGGTAAGACATGACAGGACAGAACAGAACATGACTGATTAAATGACCATTTTAGTGTTTTTTTTAGTGTTTTTTACACAATAGTCAATCTAAATGAAATTTAACTAAAAACAAAAAACTACAATATATGTATCAACAAAACCATAATTAAGTATATAATAAAAAATCATAATTTCAAGATAAACAGTAGCAATATAAATTATTAGTTGTATTTTCGATCGGGTTTCGAGTATGAAATGTAGTCCCCAAAAATCAAAATCAGGTATGAAGCATTTCGGACCATGTCGCATTTGGATTTAATCTAGGCAGGTTTGGATTTTGACAATATATGTTTTCCTTTTCTTTTTTCCTTCAAATTAGTAGAAAATATTAATAATGTGCAACAAAAAATTAAAGATGAACATATATAGTATAGTAACAAGATTTGAATACAAAAATATCAAATGAAAACTTTACTCCTATATTAGATATAACGACTATAAATTTAATCTTAACCTTTTGTTTTACATGCTTAATCATTAAAGATTATAATTAATTTAAACCCCAAAATCCATATTTCAAACATTAAAAATTAAATTAAACACTTAAACTGATAAAAAGAAAGTTCAAACCTTAGAAAACTACATAAAAAAGTTACAAAAAATATTAATACAAGGTTTTATTCGGGTGCGGGGGATTTGGGTGATGGGTATGGAGATCCTACCCGAACCGAGTAACTCGTCAAAAAGTTGGATTACGAAGATCGAGTTCATTCGAGTTACATGGATCGGGTAGATTCGAAGTCTTTCGGGTCGGATTTTCGATTTTTTGGATTTGGTTGAGTTCTGCTCACCCCTAAGAATGAGACGATTATCATAAAAGATAAAATCATTTTGTACATCTGACTCTGTTCCACTTAGTTCCAGGAGGTAGGATGGAACAGGCATGTCCTACTCTTATTCTGCTTAGTTCTGGTGTATCCCACGTTGATGTCTAATGTCTACCAAACATGGGACAAGCCTGTTCTATTCTGTCCTGTCTCATCCAGTCCTGCGTACCAAACCGCACCCTTAAAAGTGGAGAAGAATAAGAAGGGAATTCTGAATTCTACTCAACACATGCATGCACCTATTAGTTCGTCGAAGCTTGCATCATGATCTAGTTCTTTGTGCCTGCAACATTCTCTCAAATTTTTTGATGGTGTACGTGTTCCTTTTGTGGGTGATGTTGATATTGTGAAACTTAATTATGTGTTTAATTAAAGCCTATAAATTCCCTTTAATTAAATATGGAATGGTTTTAATTTCTTTGTAGAAATCTTTGTTGCTTATTTCTTATCGCGAACAAATGTTGTTATAACTTATACAAGTAACACACACATATATATATAGATATATAGTCAGAGGCAGATCTAGAAACTTTTAGGATGGGGGTCAAAATTGAAGTAAGATATATTACATGAATAATTGCCATGGTTGTCGGATGCAAATGTTACATTTTATTTTGAGAATTCTTCTCATTTTTTTGTAGCAAATTAATATAACTAACTTATTTTGGAACATCTTTTTGTCTTCTTAACGTTAGAAAATTAATATTTAGCCTGAAACGGTTAACTATAAATATTTAAAAAAATAAAAATGTAATTTATTTTTTATATTAATGGAGTATTTTTTTTATAAAGATTATGATGTAGTATTATAGTATTTTATTAGTATGGCTTAAAGATTATTTTTAATGTGAACGTATTTATCAGTTAGCTAATTTTATAAAGTTTAAAGAGCTTTAAGAAATTACGTATATCAAATAATTACAAGTAAATTTAAAATTGAGGGGATTATACATAACAAACAATACCCAATACCAAGTTATTAATTAACTTACACTTTTATCTAATAGTTTATAGGTGAATGAATGTCACTCGTGGAAGAAGTTGAGATCATAGTTAACTAGTCAAAGATGATGCACCGGTCAAAGCCGTAATCTTTGACTAGTCAACTATGATCTCAACCATATCAACGGTTGATATCACTTCTCTGCTTCGTATTTTTTTAGCAATTCTCATTTGAACANAGAGAGATAGAGAGAGAGAAAGAAATAATATATATAGAGAGAGGGGGGATATCAAATGAGAACAGTAAGAATTTATAGGAACACCCGAACTAAAAAAATCATACATGATTTACGTGACTTTGTTCGCAACCTAACTCTCGGCCAAAGTCGCTCACATCGCTTTTTCACAAAATCATATTTTGTTGGTTCGCGTATTCTTTTAAATAGATATCGTTCTCGTTTGAACCCAACTATAAAGTAACTCATCAAGGAAGGACGATTAATAATATATTTTATTGCATTTGTTACCTAAGAATTAATTAAACAAAACAATGTAAAATGAAGTATTGCTTAAGATCTAAGAATCAATTAAACATCTTGATCCCCAAAGTCTCTATGTATGCACATTGATGGAAACTATAATATGGGTCACACTCATACACCATCTTTTTGGTAAGCATCTCTAGATTAGCTTCGTAAATGATGTTGCGGGATTCGATATACATCACCCAATTTCCATTCTTCATCAAGTGTATCGGCCACAACAAAGGCCAAGGAGGAGACGAACAATGTCGATTAGAAATATCTGCTACCTTTGTCCAATCACCATCTCCATCTCCGTCTCCATCCATCCTCCACAACTCCACAACGTATTCGTCGTCATGGTGACAATATGCCATGTACAAGTGAATGCATCCTCTTACAACAAATAAACTCAAACACATTTTCTCAGGACCATTTCCAATATAAGGACCTACTTTCTTTGTCCACTTTTCCGTCTTCATATCAAAACTTAAAATAATTATAGGATCTCCCATTGCTCTATTCCCGTTAGGTTCGCTAGTTTCAAGATATATTTTTTCATTCAACGAACGACATGGATGCCACCATCTATAATGACCTATCAAATGGTGGCGTAACAAACTTAAGTCCTCTTGTGTCGTCTCGACCTTTCTCCACGAATCGGATTTCAGAGAGTATATATAAACATTATGATCCTCCGTTACAAGTAAAATCTTGTAGTCGTTGCAATTGTAATAAAACCCTACTAATTTTGCAGTGGTCACGTAACATTCTTCGTTGTTGGTTCCAGACACAATCTTATATTCACTCGTTAAAGGATTCCATAAAATTATGTCAGAGTATTTCCTGCCGTTGCACTTGTTGCTCATGCGTAAACATACCAGTCCACGTACAGATTCTATAATCTCCACACTTCGATTTTCTTTGTGAAATGGTATAGGGCGGACGGCGGATATACCATCTCGAGATGCTTCCAAGTCGATGGTGCCAAACTTGTCTGGTTTGCCTGGTGTTGTGACAGACAAAGCAATAAGAAGTTTGGGGCGGTGGTGATGATGCATCTTCGCAAACGCTGGTGTTGTTAGGAATGACCACCATTGCTTACAAACACACATAAAACAGTGTATGGACTTACCCGGCAATCTTGGTAGTATGTGGAAGAAAAGTATCTCTGGTGGCAGTGGTGTCTCAATATCACGAGACCCGATGGTTGCTACTTCTATTTCAGATCGGATTACCGACATACGCATTCACACACACAAATA
>LUCG01274034.1:0-15772 GCA_001633085.1 Carthamus tinctorius | reverse complement strand
TTGGTGTTCACCGGTGGTACCGGTGTGGTACCGATGACTTTTGACGATGGCTGCGGATGGCCTAAGATAAATTAATTGAAAAGGTTAAAGAAAAGTCGAGTTCAATAAAATGTAACTTTTGTAATTACTCTTTTCAAATATTATTCATATATTGTTTTAATATGTTTTTGATTTTTTTTATATTATATATTTTGTATTTTATATAAATAATCAAAAAGCACATGTCTTTTTGTTTATTTTTATTAGTCGACGAAACATAAACAACTTGCTAATTAATTAAAAATTTGTCATTTTATTATATAAGTTATTTTTAAATCAAGTTGCAATTATTTATCATTTATATAATATAATTATTATGTAAATAAATGGTATAATAATAAAAGTGTAAATTGCAATTGTGTCCATGTTGTTTGTTGTTGGTAAAAAGACCAATATTGTTCTCGTGTACAAGTCACATGAGGGGATTTAACGGAAGCACCTAACGGTGTTACTTCTTAGGCCTTTGTAGCACAAAATTGTGGACCCTCAATCTTTCACTGTCACATCAGTTTTCCACTTTCCTACCCTCAAACACTCACCAACCTTTCAAAATCTCGTATCACAAACCTTTTATACCCTTAACTTTTTTAATTTTTTTTATTTACATTTAATTATTTATATGTTTTTTAATAAATAAAAATAAGATAATTAATAAAAATAAAGTTTCATAACATTCATTAAAATTTAAAATGACAAAATAAAATTTAAAATTACCAATTATATTTATTTCTAATTTTTTTTTCCTTCCTCGCCAAAGTAACCGACAAAACGGATCCCGTAAGGTGGTCATGCAAAGTGCAGTAAAACTCGAAGTATCTTTCTTCCTGTTTTTGTTGTTCGAGTTCAAGTTTTTTCATTCTGTAATCCATGGTATCGTGGGTCCGTTTGTTGAAGTTGTTTATTTGAGTCAACAAAGTAGTAACGCTTTTGTCCGGATTCGACCCGGTCGTATTACTCGTTGATGCCTTTCTTGCCTTGTTCCTCCCGATGGGTCGTTGAAGTTATGGTATCTCGGCTTCATCTTCATCATCGTCATCATCTGAAACATTAAAACAAGAGTCGGAAGACCCGAAAGTTTTGCTACGTTTTGAAGTCTGAGATGTATTTGTCGCCATTGGTCGAACCCGGTTCCATTTTGGATAACCTTTGAGGACCGCCCACGCATGTTCATGGGTGAAACAGGTCCCAACTTCCTGTCGGTACCGGGCGAGTGCCTTTTGTAGAATATCGGCGTCGTTCGTTCCACTTGGTCTATTATTAACCATGTTGTTGTAAATGCCGGCAAAACACGTTATCTTCTTCTTTAAGGTGTTTCACGATCCAACCTTTCGTAAAACACCTTCTCGTTTTCTTCCAAAAACAATCTACATTTATAGTAGTAGTAGTAGTAGTACCAACACTGGAGTCCTCCGAAATGCCAATCCACACATTAACTAACGTCACTTCCTCGTCTTTAGTCCACGACTGTCGGGTGGCTCTGTTTTCATAAGTTTTCATCTTTTTTCTCTTTTTTTCTCCTTTGTTCTTTTGTTGCGTTGTCGGGTTTTATTGTTGCGTTGGGTTTGATTTTTGCGTCAGGATTGATTGCGGGGTTAGCGGTTCTTGCGTTTCGGGAACAAACTTCTCTTATAAAGAATCTGAATCGAGCGTCGTGGGTTGAGGTTGAGGTTGAGGAAGTTGGAAGTCGGAATGTCGTGGATTTCCAAAATCACATGGAGTAAAACCTTGTGCCACCAAACCTGGATATATAAATTTATAAGGAATGAAAGATGGTTGTTGCTGAAATTGTGGAATATAACCAACGTTCGAGTCTTGAATTACGGAATATAATCGAGTTGAGAAAATTGTTGGAAGCCAACGTTGGGGTATTGTGCGGTGTACCCGAACTCCTTGATCGGTTACAACAGGATGTAGGTGTCGTGTTTGAATCCATGATGGAAGAAAGTGATGAAAAATTGAAGAAGTGGAAGAAAGTATTGAATTTGGTATGAAAAAATCAATGTTGAAAAAGTTAATATATAGGGTGAAAATTTGAATGAAAAAAAAAAGTAACCGTTGGAAAACGGTAATATATAAAAAGATATTTAAAAAATCTTTTTTTTTTAAATTGCAACGGGCATCATCGAGTTCATGAACCCTCCGTCCAAGCCGCTCGCCGAACCCGCACAATTCGTACCTCGAACCCGTGCCAAGCCCACCTCCGTGCTACGTAAGGCCTTAGGAACCAAAATCGAGCATCTTTGCATATCATAGGATTTTTCTTGTAATAAAAATAGTGAAAGAAAAAAAACAACATACCATAACAACCTAATTGAAATTTACTCTAAGAAACATAACTCTTTGTTAATTCCCAATTGGAACCATTTTCCAATAAATACATAAAAACCCATATGCAAATTAAAAACTATAGCAAGTGACTATTTTGTAGAAGATGTCTAATTAAAAGAATTCCAAGTCAAAACCTTCCTTTTTCATGGTTAATAAGAATTCACTCCTCACTGTTATCAAGAAACTACAGGTATATTCCCTGCAATTTCCTTTTTCCAAGTTCTAAAGCAATGGCCTTTTACCTTTTATTTACTTGCAACATATGCATTAAACATCATAAATTTGAGAATTTATACAACTATGGAAAACAGGCTACCCATTTCACTCTCTTACTAGAGGTATTAATTTTTTTAACCAATAAATAAAGGGTCTTTCTTTCAATTCCTCATATAGTTTCTTTGTAGTTCACACTATATTTAATTTAACTAGTTTATGAGTGGGACCCAATAAGAATCCCCAATGAAATGTTGTAATCTCCAAAGACCCCCATTTGAATTTTTTTTGCAGATTGGAGAACTGGATGGGAGTTTTCTTGAAATACTCAAGATGAAATGGGGTTAGAGATTGATGTTTGACTTTTTTTGACATAGTCAAAACTGACAAAAAAATCTTTAGCCATAGTGTTGTTTGTGAGAAATGTGAATCTTGATTTTTGATTCTTTCATTATTCAGTGATGGGTGTTTGTTTCAGTTCTGAGTATGATGAACAACATCATACTTCCCAGACCAAGAAAGGTATTCTTTTTACATATTTGATACAAATTATTGATTCTTGTAAGCATGTTTATGTGCATATTCTTGAGTAGAGTAGACTGGCTGAAGTTTAAGTTTATTGTAATTTTAAGCCATGTTTTAAGTAAAACTGGATATTGAAAATGGGTTCATATATATATATATATATATATATATGGAAAGTAAAGAAATGGGCAGAATTTGTTGATTATATTTTGCTATTACATTTGGGGTACTTTTACTCCCACTTTTGAATAACATATACATCTTTAATGCTCTATTTGGAATGGGATATACATGTTTTAGGCCCTGTTTTTTATTAGAACATACATCTTTCAGGCTACTTTTTGAATGAAATATGCATCTTTCATATCCTATTTTTAAATGGGATATACATCTTTTAGACCCTATTTTTAAATGAGATATACATCTTTTATACCTCATTCTTTTAAAAGGCATTTTGGACACCATTTTTTAAGATTTTATACATCTTTTAGACCCTAGTTTTCAGTAAGATATACATTTTTCATACCGTACTTGTGAATCGGATATACATCTTTCAAACCTTACTTTTGAAAGGATATGCATCTTTTAGACTCTACTTTTGAACGGGATATACGTTTTAGACCCTACTTTTGAATAAGCTATGCATCTTTTAGACCCTGCTTTTAAATGAGATATACTGTTTTTAAATAGATACACCGAGTTTGTTGGGTTTGGTTTATGTTGATTGAAATTTATGATATTTCAGGTGAAATTGGACCACATAAAGAAAAATGTACATCCCTAATGAAACCAAGCACCATGGAGTTACCTCATATGGTAAGTCCTAGATATGCAACGGTGAACACGAAAAATGTTAAAGATCTTCGGGAGAATCCTGGATACAGTAATCTTGACATGTTTACGTACCAAGAGATGCGAATTGCCACCAATATGTTTCGACCATATCAAGTTTTGGGTCAAGGTGGTTTCGGGATCGTTTATAAAGGTGTTATAGATGAGAAAGTGAGGCCTGGTTATTCCAAAATACAAGTTGCCATTAAGGAGCTTGATCAAGAAGGAAACCAAGGTGATAGGGAATGGCTGGTATGTATGCAGTTTTTTTTTCTAGAATTGCATTTTAATCTACGCTTACTATTTGAGGTAAAGGACAAGTCTGTATACATCTTCTCACCCAGACCCTGCTTTCGAGTGAGATTTACTGTGTCAGTTTAGATCAACAAGTTTCTAACTTTCTAAGTGTCGATGGCCGCTTTTGGAAGCATGAAGAATTCGGTTGTCTAATCTATTTTTATATGTTTTTTAGGCTGAAGTGAACTATTTAGGACAGCTGCAGCACCCTAATGTAGTGAAGCTTATTGGTTACTGCTGTGAGGAACATCACCGCCTTTTAGTGTACGAGTATATGGAATTTGGTAGCCTTGAAGATCACCTTTTTCGGCGTGAGTACCTAAGCTATCATAAATAATTCTCAGTTATCAACACATAGATTGTGCTAGAATCGTTTATGTCTCCCAGGTCCTCTGGATAAATGACCTTAAACGAGTTTTCAATTAGAAGCATAACCTTCTATGCTTTTTATAGCTCAATGACCTTCATCTGACCTGTTCTTTTACTTTAAAACAACTTCCTCCCTTAAAAACTTAAAAATGGGCAAATCCAAATGAATGGAATCATGGATTATCAAAGGGTATTAGTGAATCCATGCCAAATCCAAATGAATGGATTGTGATAAAGATTCACCTATATTGTCTATCATCAAAGGGTATTTTGGACATTTATTAGTAGTCGAACAGTTAATGAAACAACAATGCAAGTTAATATAGAAACTTTCAAATTTTGATTTTTTATTTCATGAGCCCGGTTATTGTTTACTTACATTCCATCCTTGTTAAAAGGAGTATCTGCTACACTAACGTGGTCGAAGAGAATGAAGATAGCTTTGGATGCGGCTAAAGGGCTTGCTTTTCTTCATGATTCAAAAAGGCCCGTTATCTATCGGGATTTCAAAACATCAAACATCTTGTTAGATGCGGTTGGTCATACTAACTCCCTCTACTCCATTTTCTAGAACAGAAGTGCTTCAAGATATTGTACTAGACCCTGCTTTCAAGTGAGATGTACTACGTTTTGTTTGGAAACTATAAGCAGTTCACAGACCTTGCTTCCGAGTGGGATATATTGGGTATTATTTGGAATGGTTTATTTTTTCCTAGTTTTTCTGATTGAAAAACTAAACTTGTAGGACTTCAATGCAAAATTGTCAGATTTTGGGCTTGCGAAGGATGGACCAATCGGAGCACAAACTCATGTAACGACGAGAGTAATGGGTACTTACGGGTATGCAGCTCCCGAGTATATCATGACGGGTGAGTCATGTGTACCCTCAACTAGTTTAAAACAAAATCTTAACCCTATAATTGCATTTCTAACAGCTTTGTAATTTCTCCAAAATAGAGAAATAAAGGTCAATTTTCTCCCCAAAAAAAATACATTTAACTCATCACCTCTCCAATATGGATATTTCAGTAATTTTCTATAATTTCCACCACAATAATGATCTAGCAATTTGTGCAATTAGAGAGTTGCAGAAAAAGATGGATTTGTGTGATTAGAAAGAAAAGTATATATATTATGAACTAAAGACACTTAATTTTGATGTAATGATCAGGACACTTGACAGCTAGAAGTGATATATATGGGTTTGGAGTGGTGCTTCTTGAGATGTTGATTGGGAGGAAGGCCTTGGACAACAGCAAGCCTAGCCATGAGCACAACCTGGTCGATTGGGCTAGACCGCTCCTAACCCACGAAAAGAAACTTCTGAGAATACTCGAGCCTAAAATGGAAGGTCAATACACATCCAAGACCGCTCTTAAAGTCGCCAATTTGGCCCACCAATGTATTAGCCAAAACCCAAAAGGTAGGCCAGCTGTTGGCCATATCGTTCAAGTACTTGAATCTGTTCAGGCCAACTAAGTTGGTCTAAAAAAGCTCGTGTTGACAATGATGAACACGAAGAACAATGAAAACGAGCCCCCAAAGGGGACTTGATAGAAGTAGGAATTCTTAAGAATTGAAGTCAAGATTATGCATGTTTTGTTGATCTGGTTAGAACAACTTTCTACCAAAAGGACAATTCTTGATGTCCTATTCTGCTTTTCTTAAAAGCAAGCGTATAATCCCCATTTCTTTTCTAGAACTAGCCGGAACATTTGGTCTTGCCACTTTTCAAATAAGCAAAGTTGAAATTCAAATTTTAAAATAGAACAAAATAACAAAAATGTAACCAAAGGGTACCTGCCTAGCCTAGCCTTCCAGAAGGTCAAAGAGTTCATTCATGAGTATTTGCCGTCTATATATATATTATATCTAAGAAAACAAAAATAGTAATAGAAATAAAGATTGCAAAACAGATGATAGAACAAACATTGCTCTTAGAATCATTAGACTGGTATAACGATCATAAAAGGTTTAGATCACATCTATTATCTTCTTCCATTTACGTGTAATTTGAATTGAAATACACTTTTAAGCTACATTTACCCGCATAAAAGGGTTTCGAATACAAACATTCCATAGATGCATAATAACACAAAATTATACCATCAATGTTGCATGTGAAAAGTACTTCGTTAAAATCCTTGGCCTTTTTGGGGAGAAAATTATGATGAGGTAGCAACAAATACAATTTTTGTCTAAGAAATAAACCCACGTTTGGTTTGCAAGATTTGGAGAGATTTCAAAATCCAAATCCGATAGATTTTAAATGCTTCCATTGCATCAAGTAACAGCTGACCTTTTATTACTTTCCAAAGACTATTTTTCACTTGTAAATCATTACATTTGTCATCATCAAAACAAAATAAAGCATCAGCTTGTTTTGCAATGGAGTTTTCCTATTCCACAGATAACGATTGTTTGGTATGCAATTAAGGGTCATTTACCATATTCTTACCGGATAAATGCTTGTCGGTAAACAATTTACCTCATTTTTATAAGCATGCTAGACCCAACGAACACATACCGGATAAGAGTCATTTTTTACACTTACCAAGAAAGACTCAATCATACCAGGTAAGCTTATCGGTCCTTATCATGCTCAATTAATAGGTAAACGTTAATAATATTAGGAATAATGGCTTGCCCTGGTAAACATTTAGTAAACGGCCCTTACTCATTTTATGTTGGTAAAAAACCCCCGAAATGACGATGGCAAGAATCAAAGAGACATGTAAAACCCAAATACATATTCACAGGTTGAAAATGGTTTTGGCATTAAAAATGGCATGTAAACTATAAAATGCAATTGAAATTTTGCTACCTTAATTTTGGTGTGTACATAAATGACCAACAAACAAATTCAAATAAACCTTAAACTATCCATCCACAACTCTAAAATGTGAAAACAAACTATGAAGTCAAAACCATTCAATTAGTCTCCCTCTAATGATCTTCATCCATTTTATCACTTTGAGTACAAGTCTCAGATCTCAAATCGCTCTCAGTATTGGATTTTTCCCCAACAGAGTCTTCAAGCGCCTCAAGAAACGAGAGCACCGTGAACTTATCTGAACAAGAAATCAAAAAATCAAAAAAATATATGAATAGGGAAGAAAGATATGCAGAAAGCCGTATGAAGTGTAAACACAAAAATTATTAACCAAAATCGACTCTACAAGGTAGATAACACATAGTGCACTATAATTGGGGATGTACAACGAAATTTTTGTACACAAATCCAATAAACCAAACAAACAAAGTATATCTCACTAACCAAAGGTGAGGCATGGGGGTGGGATGTACACAAAACTGACATCTACCCCAAAGAGTAGAGTGGTTGTTTCCATGAAGACCGATGACTTTTGTAGAATGTGTGAAAAAAGGATAAAGCTTGACTTAAAAAATATGGAAAAAGAATGTGAGATGCACAAAGATCCAATATAACCATAAATGTCTCCAAGAAAATAGAATGAGCTTACATTTACTTGGGTCGACTCCGAACTGAGTCAGGTCTATTTGGCCTGTTTTTAGCACCTGCATAAAGACCATCAAAATAATAACAATGAAGAACCCAACAGAAACGGAGTGGAAGGCGAAAGAAAGACGGAATGTGGATCCTTACATAAGTAAAAGAATCCACTTGTTGGCGAAATGGTGGGCTTTGAAGCAACTCCATTAGTTCCTCCGTTGTCCAATGCCCCTGTTGCCCGATAACAATTATTAGATCATGCAAAACGAAGAGAAGCGTAATCCGTCCTACATTTCAGTGTGACCCATTTCGGGATAAATGAAGGATGGGCCCCACAAAACAGATATTGGAGACTCATATCAGCTAGACTTGAAACCTTTCTCCTCCATATATGTTGGAACCCCTCGTCTCTTCTTAAGAGCTCTTTTTTAAGTAATGTGATGGGGTTCCATAAATCTCGGAGCCGATGTCAACGAGCCAAGAGACTCATGGCATTTGTATCTGCCTAGGGTTTAGGGTTTAGGTTATGTGGGTGAGCTCAATGATCTTACCTCAGGCAAATGCGATGCCACTTCTTCAAGTGACAATGTCTCCATCAATGGGAATACCAATTCTGGCTTCAAAATATCTGCCAGTCCAAAACCTATAAACACAAGTTCGATTCAGAAAGCTCCATTAGTTAAAGCATAATGACATAATTATGCATCCATTTTTCTTTCAATTAATAGAATGTCAAAAGGCCTTCTATTATTAAAAAACTTGTGAATCTTTGATAAAAGCTGAAGGTTTACAAGAAAGAAAAGATTTAGCAGAGATCAATAAAAAAATACGTTGTATTGATGAACTGATTAACTTTCCAATTATGTTAAACAAGTCCTAAATTTGATTTTTTTTTTCTTTCAGTTAATAATTAAATATATAATTTCCATGCATGTAATAAAATTTGATGTACAACTTTTTCTTTTTCATTTATTATTAACTAATTATTAGTTTAATATGTTATCTTTTATTTTTACTCAAAAACTAACTAGATTTATGTACAAGTAGACCAAATACACGTCGATCTTTTTCATTTAGTACTTAAATATTAATTTACCATCAACTTATTATTTCATTTGTTTTCGTTCGCATAGTTGGATTGGATTAACAAACAAGTAACAATGCTTAATGTGTAATCTTTTTCTTTTCATTATAACTAAATGTTAAGCTTCTAATTACTAAGTTTTACCTTAAACTTTATATTTGGTTAATCTTAGGTACAACTTTATGCATGCACTTGACTCCAAAGACATGTGAATACAAATAAAGCAACCCTGATAGATCACACATGAAGTAAGGTCTAAATTAAAGATAAAATATTTAAATTGAACACATCTAAATACATAAACTGAAAGTGTTTTTGGATGGTGAGTGATGTTACCTCCATCAAGATCGACTGCCTCCCCTGAACAGTTTCCCATAAAAAAAGAAATGTAACACTTGTCAGACTTCCACTCGAAATGATTAACAAGAAAGAAACATTTCAAGTAAAAGTTATAAGAATGAATGACATGCCTGAGGGCTCGATGTTACTTAAGATTCTCTGAAGATCTGCTAATTTCACAGGCCCTGAGGATGATACGTCACTAGTTACTTCGGGACCCATGCTTGAGCCAACCACATTTCCAGCCCTGAAACAATTAGCATCATCAGATAAATCATTGAGGTCTGTGTTCGTTTGGTTTAATTTATTAGATGTACTCATTAACAGAAAGTTAGCTATCTTGTAAACATTTATCATGATAGTCACCATATATATTCATGATAGTCATTAAAATTATTCATGATAACTATCATGAAAAGTTGGTTCCCGAAAAAACCTTCCCATATGTGTGTGTATATACTATATAGGATGGTAATCAATTGAGAATTACAAAGACGTAGGGAGTATATAGTCAAAAACTAACAATAAACACAAATGTTATCATGTCCACGTACCCTGATGAGTTATCTTCACCAAGCGTTTCTTCATCCATAGGGAATTCTGCCACATAATAATGTGTTAAACACGGTGGACGAATTTCATGCACACGTACATAGAATGTATATAAATGGACAACTACGACGCACTTCATTAATGAAAAATCATATTCCAACACTCATCCAAATAGGTAATTAGAATCTACAATCTTATATCAATCATAAAATTCAGAGGAAGTGTACCTAGAAAAGTAGGATAGATCAAATAGGTTAAATATTTTAGCAACCACCATGTTACACAAAACTTGCCACGTTTATTTCATTTTATGGAAGGATGAGAACGACTATGAGGAGAGATAACGTGCATAACCACCATTAAAACTAGGGAATTAGATGCGATGAAACTACAATGCATATCTGATTTTAGTACAAATGTGCAAATATATCATTTTTCTCTATGTCAGATGATTTAAGTATAAAACTTTACGAGTGCATAGGCTCCATTTTCGACTACATTTGAAACCGCATTATAATCGGATCAATTGTCACATTAATTATAATATTTATGTATTTGGTTTAAAAGTCAAGATCTCCTCATTGCAAACTTAACGCCATTGATTGGCCGTAGATTATGTTTCATAACTTGCTAATCTTGACACATACGCAACAGGTATAGGGATTAAAGATATAAAATTGGCACAAAATATAGTAAAACTAACCGAGAACTGACACCATCTTACTCCTCATTCAGATGTGTACTATTTTTAGAATCATGAGAAAATATATAATGTTTTATCCACATAAGTTAAAAAATCAATCATGCTAAGTAAAATTCACCAAAAGACAAATTAATTAAAATAAATAAATAACATGATCAAAAAAAAGGTGGAGGTAGGATGTATGGATACCTATTGGTTGATTGAGGTAAAGGTTGACCGAGTTGCACATTGCTACGTCATTGTCAGCATTGGGCTCCTACAACCGAATTTAAGCAAAATAGGTCAGTCTCTAATCAATACGAGACTTTGTACTAAGAAACAATAAATGTAAAACCTGCATCCAGAAGAAGCATTTCCGGTGATCTGTCTGGAACTTCAAAATGTAGACTCTTCCAGAAGCTTGACCAACCTAAGTTGACCAAAAATCCACGTAAAGAATTGCACATTTACAGAAGTTTCCGCAACTAAATTAGAGAAGGCTCGTAGATTAAAAGATACCTTCTCAAAAACTGCCTCTTCTGGGAAAACAATTTGATCCTATATTCACCTTGTGTTAAGAAAAAAACTCAATATTCTAACTACCAAACACAGTTGTCACTATAAGGGGAAAATAATAATATTTCATCAAAACGATAAATATTTAAATACTAAGACTAAAAAAAAGCAGGAGACGTATCCATCAATATATAAATAGAAAACAGTCAATTTGCTCTTAAACATTACTCCCTCCGTTTAAAATAAATGTCCACGATGAAAAAGGCACATTTCAGAAATGTATAATTATTACACTTTTAGATTAACTAAATGACAATTTTACCCTTGATAATAGGTGGAGTAATGAATATCTCAATCTCGTAATTTGAAAGTAGACACTTTTTTAGGTACAGAGGGAGTACACAAATTCTAGCTATCCTTAATAAATCAAAACTGTCGAGTGTCGACATTCCTTTTTGACACTTGTATTAACTAGCTACTCGCAAATATGAAGTGTTAAAAGAGAACTATGTGCCTTATACCAAATTTCATGCCAATGAGTTTGACAAATGTAATAATAATTAGGATACATCTTCAATAACGTTATTGTTACGGTCAAGCCATTGAATATGAACCAATCCTTCCTCGCCCTGTTAGAAGTCAACAATTTAGTTACAAAAAATAAAGCAAAGCTACTAAACAAGCATTTTTTTCTTCCAAAACTGAAACCAAAGAAGCAACAGAAATCAAAGAAATACTCTGAGAGGGGTTCAGTTTGATGGAATGTTTTTGAGGGATTTGGATTTCATGGAAGGACTTGGAATCTTTTTGTGTTTGGTAAGTAGAATTTGGAATCTACTCGAATTCCATTCTTTATAGATAATATATCAGACGTATATAGAGATACAAATTTCATGTCCCTTACAAATCGAATGTTTTAACATATTTTTAGAACACTATTATAAGGAAATCCCATGAAATACCAACTACCCCATGGGATCTCTAAGTCCAACATTTGTGGGATTTCATTGAAATCTCAAAGTTTCAATTTCGGGCCCTGAAAAATAAAGATTGATTTTGACTAATCATACTCTTCCAATGCGAACAAGTCCTTTACGTGGATCAGCAACAACACGTTTTCCCTCCATATGCATTTTACCGGCACGAAATTCCAACAAAACCTCCTGCCACAACAGCATTACAAACTCGTTATACATCAAGAAATCCATTCGAAACTTAAATTCCAATATAGCAATTCGATTCAACCACTAAATTGGGGATAGAAGAAAATTCAGCTTCTTAAACAGACCCATCTCATAGAAACCCAAACTAAGCAGAAAGAATTATCAATATTGATTACTAAGGCTTCTTAAATCAGTTTTTGACACTTGCATTGAAATATATATTCATAACTTATGGTGCCAAAAGCTTCAAAAATAAGAATATATATATATATATAGGCGAAGAATCGTGTGAGAAGTTGAGGTTAACACGAGAAACATTAGAAGTGGATTTGAACCATTGATCACTTATAATCTCATGCCATCCCATTGCGCTTTAGAAGGGAATTGATCCGGTGTATCTTATCCTAATGTGCATCCACTTCTCACGTTAACCTCAACTTCTCACTAGAACCCAACCCTATGTGTGTGTGTATATATATATATGTATGTATATGGAGTTATGGATATGTATATGTAGGGTCAGGTTCAAGGGAAAACCTCAAATAAACGGAAAACCAAGGAATACCCTCGTAGCCATCCATCTGGACCGTATGCAGCTGTGCGTGTGGGTAATTTGTAATATGCACACGTGCATTATGCACTTGTGCATAAAAACCAAAAAACGACTTATTTTACCCATATGCACAGGTGCATATGGTCCAGATGGAGGGCTGCAAAGGTGTTCCTCGGTTTTCCATTTATTTGATGTTTTCCCTTGAACCTCCCTATGTATACGTATATGGAATTATGGATATGTATATCTATATCTATACGGATATGGATATGAAATTATGGATATGTATATGTATGAAAAACATTCAGAGTACCTGAATAGCATGGAAATCCTCTGTTGCTGAAGAATCCATGACTCCAATTGCTACTTATAACTGCACCAATCAATGACAAATAAGACTGTATCAACCAACCAAATCACCACAAACCAAAATCATCAAACAAACCTACTATCAGTTTACGCTATACTACCTTGCAATAGACAATTAACTTCAATTTAGGTTTCCAAACTTGATTAAAAACAAGTTTTCAATTCGAGAACATTAAAAAGAACGGATTTTTACCGAAGAAGAACAACAAGAATGAGTGAAGTTTTAAACCCTAACACATATTGTGAAGCTGTATAAATTAAAAACAAATCCGATTGAAGTAGAAAAAGGAAGCATGATTGAATTACCTTTTCGCCTCTTTGCGTATGAGTTGTTGAGTACCGGAGGGTTCTTACTGTCACACAGTCTTCACGAGCGAGAAGAGAGAAAGAAATATGTCACACAGGGGGGGTAGGTATAAAGAATTTCCTTAATTGTAGAATAAATTTATAACTTTTGACCCTATGGGTTTAGGTTAATTACGAACAAGACCCTGAAACCCTAAGATTAATCACTATGGTCCTTGTAGTTTCATTTTGCTGGGCTCTGTGAAAAAGATCGGGTAAATCAAGAAGGTATTTTAGTCATTTCGTTTGTTTCTTTATCTTCCTTTTAAAATAATATAAATTTATATATTCACGTTATGTATAGGTGGAGGTTCAAATGAGTAACCCTTTATTTGATGAAAGCACAAGACGCAGGAGGGCACCTTGTGGTTGTGGACGGCTTGGTCCGCAACCTAGGTTCTGCTAAAGGTCATTTTAAGTCACTTATTTAGTATCACATGTGCATCATATGTGATGAATTGTAATATTACATTGAGACACCCTTATCACATGTGGTGATACATGAGAAGTGCCCTAGTGGTGTGTGGGTGGCTTGGCACGTCTCTATTTTAGTATCACATGTGAATCAGATGTGATGGACTATAGGATCGCATGTGATCAATCATAGTAAAAAGGTTTTCTCGTGTTTTTTGTGAAATGAGTATGTTCTCTTTTGAACTCTTCCATATATGTGTGTGTATGTATATGTATTTAATATATATACGTAAATAGACGCATAAGGTAAGCTAGGACCAACCCATTCCTTCTCTCATGTGAAAAAATGGATGGGAAGCCCCTAACCCTAAATCAAATCAAATCCATAACCTACTCTCGTGTGGATTGTCTAATCGTCATCTATTCTATAGGAACGGGAACAAGAACAAGAATAAATGGATGAGTTTTCTACTAACCAGGGGAAGCGATGCAGTTCGTCATGGTAGTCTACAAACCATTGCAACTATCGTTTGTATCGATTTATAGATTTAATCCATCCACTTGCAGGGCGTCGATTTCAATCCATCCATTTGCAAGCTTTTGCAAGTCGCTCTTGTCATATAGGATGGCCCCCACAAGAAAAAAAAAATACTGTTCAACATGGGATGTCCAAGCACAGCAACGTCGTCATGACAATAGCCCATACTCAGTTTTTCTATCAATTTAGAAAAATGTAAAGCAAATACTATTGGCCCTTTTAGTTTCATGATGCACTGAACACATGAAGCCTTTTTGTTCAGTTAATAAAACAAATTGTAAAGGGACAAAAAGAGAAATAAACGAATAATTTCCTGTTTGTTTTGGTATCAAGAGAGAGAAAGAATAAAAGTTAGTCTTCTTTATCGGATAAATATGGATGTGGTGGAGGTTGGATGAAAGAGGAGGGTGTATATTATGAAATTTGTGTTCAATACGTATGTGGGTAATGGGGGTAGATTAGGAAGTAATACTTTTTTTAAACAAAAAAAGAGGTAAATAGACAAAAAGACCCATAATAAGGGGGAATAGGATTAATGGTAGTTAAACTAACTGTGTTAAGTGAAAGAACTGAGTGTTATGAAAAAGAAAAGTTAGATACATATCCAAAATTTAAGTAAACTAAAAGGACCACCAATGTAATTCACTTTTTTATATTTCCAACAAAAAAGTTCAAAAAAAGTAATGGCTTGAACACTTTTTCTCTGATCATTTTAACGGTTGCTAGGATAGTTGTGGTGAGACTGCGATCAATTGCCTATAAAGGAGGCAAGAACCTTGGTATGTGACAGGGACGGAGCTCCCTTGGAGCACCCGGTGGCACGTGCCACCACCTTATTTGTCCGGCGAAGGGCAAAATTTTTTAATTTTGTGAATGTGCAATNAACCGTATTATTTTGGAGGTGCTACCGTATTATTTTTGAAACTTCAAAGAGTGCACCTAAAACCAAAAAATGCTTTCGAAACCAACCAAAAATTATAAATTTCTCTCGAAATTAACCAAAAAACCGAAAAATTATCTCGAAATCAACCAAAATATCAATTTTTCTCGAAATCAACCAAAATATCAATTTTTCTCGAAATCAACCAAAAAATCGAAAAACTTTCTCAAAATCAATCAAAAAACGAAAAATTCTCTTGAAAT
>LUCG01274006.1:0-10366 GCA_001633085.1 Carthamus tinctorius | reverse complement strand
GTTTACATTTGAACTTTCCTCTATATATATATATATATATATATATGTGTGCCATCTTCTGGGGCGCCTCTAGCCCTAAACTACCGGTCTTACAGTCATCGTGTGGGAGATAAATTATTGCATGCATTTCATTGACAAAGATGCGGTCCCCGTAATTTAAATAAATTAAGTTAGGTATATCTTGTTAATTTATAATCACTATGAACAATTGCTCATATTATAGCAACTTCTTGTTTAATTACTTTTAGTAGTCGTATAGCTTTCACTAAACTATCGTTTTAGTCCCTATGATTTATTGTTTACATTATCTTCTAGTAAACTATAATTTTGGTTCCTATGGTTTGCATGAATCTATGAAAGTCGTCCCTATACTTCAATAACTACAGTTATCATTCCTACTATTTACACTTTTCTTTGAAAATGATCTCCCATCACGAACTTTGTTAAATATTAAGAAAGAGGCGTTTATGTCTTTTTATCATTTTTTTTGTCTTTTACTTAAAGAACCAAAATTATAGTTACTTGATTTGTTTTTTACTAAAAGGACCAAAACAGATAAAAAAAAGGATAAAAAGACATTAATATATTTTACTTAATGAAGATATTTAACGAAGTTAGTAACTAGGGATATTTTTAAAACAAAATGTAAATAGTAGGGACTAAAATCGTAGTTCACTCTTATTTTTGTCTTTGCTTTAAAAAAATTGCTTTCAAAGTCATTGTTTCATTTGTTTGCTTCTATTTCACTTCTCTTTCTTATTCATGAGACTAACAAGTTAGAAAACCGCCAAGTTATGTTGTAGTATGCTCTTTTTAGCTTTTATTTCATTTTATTCAAAATTTATGTCGATGTACAAGTTTTTTTTTGGATAACCATCGGTTTTCGGATAAGCTTACACACCGGCCAATCTCTTGGGCTACCAGGAACTCCCTGAAGTCATCGCATGTGAACCTTCATAGTCACAAGGGCTCTAAACCATGAGTTACTTGCTAAATTACCCAGCGCCACATCAGCTCTCCACTACTTATCCAAAATTACCCAAATCATGAGCTATACTCAACTCAATCTTACCCACGCTTTTTATTTTATTTAATATTTAATAAAGAAAAGAAGAGAGAGNACTTTAGCTTTATTGTTAGCTTATCTCCTATATTGTTGTACACGTGGTAGCTGTAGATAAGATCATAGCTTCTCATAGTTAGTTAGCTTTAAGTATATCTCCTTTCTAAACATGTGTATAAATGTTGTTAAAGTTCATTAATGAATTAAGCTTTCTTCAACTCTTTATTATGCACCTTAAAGAAACGTGTACTATTTGTTAAAGATACGAGTTCAAGCCCATAAGAAGGACAATTTAANTTTCTTCAACTCTTTAGGCTTATCCAAAGACACCGTAATGGTGTTGCCAAAGGAACCCGACGAACCCGAAGGGAACCTGAGCCCTTCGGGTAGAGCATAACTTATGGTCTTAAAAGCCTAGACTTTTCACTACATCCCCTTAAGGCTTAGCCGTTGGATTTGGGCCACAACCCAAGTGGTTGTCATTGTACAAGTTATTAAAGCTTTCGTACAAATTATTACAACTTTTATAGAAAATAGAAATGAAAAACATAACCCACCCTACTTCTTTGCGAGTTTTTTTCACCTTTTTATTTAGTACAAATTACTAAGGCCTTAATGGGGTGCATAATTATACAAAAAAATATATATAATAAAAAACTAAAGTGATTATATTGTTTTATAATTTACCATGTTTTTCTAAATTTGTTAGCCTCACGAACGAAAAGCAAAATGAAATGAAACCACAATGATTGAAAAAACAAACTTTAAAGAACATGGAAAAAAATAGTTATAAATAGCATACCATAGAGACAATATTGTAGTTTACTATATAACTTTATAGAAGCATGGTTAATTTGTTATGATTGGGATTTTGTAGACAAACAATTACTTTTTGTGACGGCATAATGTTTGATCGGAAACTGCCTTTTATGAGGATATGTTTATCAAAACGTTTTAATTTTATATGTCGAGTTGGAAGAAAACTCAAGAATT
Organism: Carthamus tinctorius; assembly: GCA_001633085.1. NCBI lineage: Eukaryota > Viridiplantae > Streptophyta > Magnoliopsida > Asterales > Asteraceae > Carthamus > Carthamus tinctorius. The sequence goes on along the minus strand of LUCG01274006.1, from coordinate 8,310 downwards.
TAAGTTGTTAGTTAAATGGTTTTATGAGAGAAGACCAAATATAATTACATTGTGGTGTTACAGGTTTCAGTCTAACGACTAAGATATTAGTAAAACTCCAAAAAACACAAAAAAACAAAACACAATTAAAGTTATTGGTTTTGAAAGGATGATGGCCATAGGGTTACAACCAATCAAACAAAATCGTACAGTTTAAGACCATCGTGAAGGATAACAGTACAAGACCACATTCTGTGACCATATGTCTTATGGTGGGATCAATGTAACCCTATAATACCAACCCATATGACTACACCTAGGGTAACGTCCAAAGAGGAAATTTAAAACATTTAATTTGAACCTGTTATTAATTTCGAATATGTTTTAAGCAAATAAAGCCGAAACCCAAACTCTTTTTTTTTGTTGAGTAATAGTTCTTTCATCAAAAGTAGTCAATAGCTAATAGTTATCAATAATATAAAAGTATAAAGTTCAAAAAGTAAGAACGTGTTGTTATTGTTATTGGAAGAAAACATACATAAATAAAATATATTCAACAAAAGAAACTCGGCTACTATATATGAGTTCATGAGCTATTTTCAAATTGATATGTATCTTTTGTTATTGAAACGGAAAGAGAAAACTAGAAACCTACTAGTCAACAGGTCTAGTAGCGAAGGCGATAAAAAAGGTTAGGTTGTAAAAGATCCCGACAGTATGAGCTTGAAACGTAAAAGTTAAATGTATATATTTAATAGGTTGTGTAACTAAACTATTTGTGTCAGCATATTAGGAAGGAAAAATATCACTTTAATGAAGAATGGAGGTGAAAAAGTTGATTAGTAATCTCCCTCTAGGAAGTCATACTAACTAGCACGTTGTCTGCCCCTTAATGTGATTTATTAGTAGGGAATGGCTTTCAAACCCATGTTGGGGTCTTATTCAAAATAGTCCATGTACGGATGTACCTATTAAGTACTGAGGTAGATAAAAGAGTTTTTATACAGTTTCTTCTCACTATACCTTTCTAATATGATATATGGGTTTGTATGATTTGACTAAGTTAGGGTCCTAAATGTTATAAACAAATTTATCATTCACACATGTATAAACAATAGTCGTGGTACATGCCAATTTAGCAGAGGATCTAATCTTGGTGATTGCAGAAGTGGTAGCGTAAACACTAATATCCTGGAAATTCAATAAGCAAGTAATGACATAAAAGCCATCAACAAAATTTAAATATCGAGCAATTATGAACACAACATTCAAACATGTCCTTGAAGGTCGTTCTTTCAAATCATCACACATAACTTCCAATATCTTCAACGTCACAATAATTTATTCACCATGTTGTTCACTCTTTGAAGCAAAAGCAATCAACCCAGAATGCCATTTTCTATGAGATAACGTGTTTCTCATCTGGAACATAGGAACAACGGATTACGCCGTTTAAAGATCAGACTCTACAAACGATGGATTTCGTAATCTAAACGTCATGTTTTCAAGGCTCCTTCAGATGACGACGCATTTTTAAATTCTGAGCGTAGACTGTATCAGATCACGAAACCAGATATATTTCCATAAGGTGTATCATAAATTGAAAAGTGGAAAATGGTGATAATTGAGAGAGGTGTCGGTGGGTGGGGGCTAATTGTTTTTGGTACAAACCCCACATGGTGATGGTGGGTATGTGTGTGTGTGTTATTTGACCCTTGGCTATGTGTTGTATTGTGCTACTTGCCTTTGCAATTTAAGGCAATTGGCATGTGCTCACTATTATTCCCCCCACTTTTTGTTCTTTATTCTAATGTACAAAAAATTATTATTTATACTAATTTATTTAAATTAGTATAAATAAATTAAACATATTATTTTAAACTTGTGTGGCACCATATGGAACAAATATTCATCTAGATTTGGATTGTGTTCTTCCCCATGAACATGCCACCGACCTCAAACTCTATCAATTCTTTTTTTCTTCTTCTCAAATTTGGTTTATATCTATTTATATGAATAAATAAAAACAATTAATTCAATAAATAATATGGTAAAATTGATTTGCTATAATGGGTTATGTTATATAAGTTAATTTGTAACAAGTAACAATCGGATTTTGTTGTTAAAAGTAAAACAAACGATTAGGTAACGGGATAGTTTTCAAAATGTGTCAAAAATAGATTGAATTAACAATTTTTTATTTATTTTTCATCAAAGTATCCATAATGGTAAAACTTCCAAGAACCCAGTTACCATATTTTTTCTTGCCACATCATTGACAACTCAACAAAAGAAAAACCCCAATGAAACTCCACAATGGAGGTTTTTACATAAACCTTACTTTTCATATTTTGAATTTATAAAATGATTAAGAAATTACAAAAATAATAAATAAAATAATAACACAAAAAGTAAGTATATACAAGAAACCCAGGTTTTTGTTTAAGCACCTAGTTCTAATAAGAACATGTGATTGGACAAGAACCTCTATCCCACAGTGGAGGTTTCTGTAAAAATCTCAACAAGAACTTTAGAAAAACCTCCGTTGTGGATGCTCTGAATAATTAAGTATTAATTGGTTATTACAAAGATTTATTATCAAGAATAATATTAATATATTTTAAAGTAAAACAATTTGAAAAAAAAAAAGAGGAACAAAGCACATGAGTGGTTTCGGATACCATTTGCAATTATTTGGACACCTATAGCCTTTTTCATAAAAAAGAAATCATGGATCTCAACAAATTTTTTGTTTATATTATACTTAAATATTATTTATATATTGGCATATTTTTTTTAGTAATTCATAAAGCTAAGTATAAATATTGTGTTTTCAAAATTATCTGAACCATTTAATGAGTTTTTACATAAGTTTTGATACAAACAAACTACTTTTTTCTGGAAGTTGTGTGAAATAAGACTTTTTTTATAGCATAGCCGTTAAAAAAAAAAATCTATAGCATACATTATATCGTAAAATCGAATACCACAAAAAATTTATCTATTTAACATACATTATAGCATACCCGTTGATTAAAAAAATCTGGAAAACCATCAAAATCTGTATTTTAACGTTAGAGATGCTCTTATATAGGTATCTGATATATGGCAAAGGATTGTGTGAGTAGAATGTGAGGAAATGGTGAAAAACATCAGGAGTGGATCTTAGCCTTCCTTAGAAGAGAATTAATTCGGTGCATCTGGATGCATCTTATTTCGGTGCATTTCATCCTAATGTTCGTCCATTTCTCATCTACCGGTTTGATAACCACTTCTCACGTTTCTCACACCATATCTGGTACTTCTCACCAGAACCTAACCCTCTCTGGTACTTCTCACCAGAACCTGACCCTCTATATATCTATTTTTTTATCGAATATAAAAAAGTTATATTGAAATGCGAGTCCAATAGAATTTTGCCAGCAACATTTTTGTCAGAAACAATTCTAAAAACCATATATTATAATAAATTCTTTATACAAATTGATCAATTTTATATTTGGTAAATAATTAATTCTTTCATTTTCTCCTGAAATAAAATAAAGGATTAGGGTACCGAATTTATGGGCTTTCACATTAATGGGCCGGCCCAAGATATAATTAGTGGGCTGATGGGCTTCTTTAGCATTCTTACAACCTTTTTGATAAAACTTCTCAAACCTTCTAATTAAGTAATTATAGATGGTCAGATGGGCCTAGTCTAGTGGAGGATCGGGATTAGGATTGATCTGGGACCGCCAGTCTTAACCGGTTACAATTTTAGGTGGAAATCAACGTCCGATTTCAGCTGTTTTTTTTAATTTAAAACTTGTTTTTAAATATATTTTAAGTATTTTCTTTTATCTAATTTTAAGCTTATGATTGAATACCAAAATGTATTGTTTCAAGTGTGTTTTATTAAGCGTATTATACAAAAATGTATTTATTAAGGTTGAGCAATTAGATATTTTAAAGTATTTTGATTGACCAACAAAAAAAACATATTTTTTTAATGTATTAGATTGTCTTAATTATAATTAAAATGTATTTTTTTTAGTATATTTGTTTTACAAATTCTTCAAAAAAGTAACTTCTACAAGTTAAAAATCAATTTAAAAAACATTAAAAGAATAAGTTGGACCGGTTTGGGCCTGGGCCCGGTTCTCATAATCGGGCCTTATAAAGCTTAACCAGTTCTTCGTATTTTGGTCAACGCCAGGCCAGGCCCCGCATGGGACCATTATGAAGAACACTATTTGGGATTGGGACTGATTTGGGCCCAATCCGGTCCGGCCTAGAACTGGTTTTGGCTACATCTACTTCTAGTATTCACTATATATATATATATATATATTTGCAAATACATATTTATTAGTCATAGATCTATTATTTAGAGTAGAAGTCACAACCTAATTTCGAGTATTGTGTACTTAGTATGGTTTAGAGGACACTGATCAAAACAAGATAGACAATCAGATACCGAGAACAAACGACTCTAAAAGATTTGTTGATTTTCTCTAATCAACAACATTACTTGTTATATGGAAGGGTATGTAGATTATCATTGTCTAATGGTTTAGATAGCACTTAAAGAAACCAGATGTTAAGTGGCAACAAACAATTTATCATGTGTTATATGAAAGAGTGATTGGTTATTTTGTTAAAGAAGATAATACGAAACAGTTAAATGATTAAAACCCAAAAAATGCCATACTATTTAGCGCGGCCTTGTTGTGTGTGATAAACTTGAAAACCCATGTTTATAGTATCCAAATTACATTCAATTTAACAACGAATTTTATTCCAGACACTGAAAAACACAAAAATGTGAGAAATACATTTTAGAGTTTGAATCACAACATCAACAATTCTGGTGGTGGAACCATTCTTTTTTGTTCAGTATCTCTTTGCAATTGATGTTTGTTCTTGATCTTACATTATTTTTCAACATTGTTTCTTGATTTATACAACACCTTATATTTATTTCGTAAAAGTTAGAACTTTATATATACTCTAAATCGTTTAATTTAAAATCCAACAATCTTAACCATCCATACTCTTTAAAAAAAACAAATCAAATCAGAATAATTAATTCACTTTGGTGTATACAACCATAATAATAACTTATATACAAGTCATTATAAATAAAAACTTACATAGACTCACACACCAAGTGTTACCATAAAACATTTGAAATTCCAGAAATACCCCTAACCAAAAAACATGAAAATGTTATTCAAAAGAGATAAAAAAACAACATACACAAGCCAAAGCAAATGAAAACAACAACAACAAAACCAAACCAAATAAAACCATTATTTTCTTCTTAGGCTTAATCACACTCCTTTTCCTTCTTTTCCTCCTCATGACTCTTTGAATGATACCCTGGAAGCTTCTCTTTAATCTTTTCAAGAATACCCTTTTTCTCCTTATGCTCACTTTCGGGTTCCCCGTGGTGTTCGGCCGCCGCGGCCACAGCCGGTGGTGGTGGCGGAGGAGCGGCGTGGTCGTCTTCGGCCTTCTTGTGACCGCCGGGAAGTTTCTCCTTGATCTTTTCAATGAACCCCTTTTTCTCTTCGGGTTCACAGCTCGGCTCTGGCGGGTGGACCACAACTTCGCATGGTGGCGGCGGTGGCGTTTCGTGGTGGTGGGACGGGGGCGGCACCGCAGCCGCCACTTCTTCGTACTTCTCCACGGGGACACATGTGTCGTCGTCCTTGTGTTCTTCGATCTTCTCCTCTTCTTTCTTCTCTTTGTGCTCTTCGATCTTCTCTTTGATCGCTTCGATCTTCACTCCGATCTTCGCCTTCTCTTCTTCGAGTTTCTCCTTCAAGTTCTTGTCTTTCTTGTTCTTTTTCTTCTGTTTCTTTTTCTCGCCATCTTCGCACTCCTCATCGCTCGACTATAAAAAATTTACGTACAAAAACATATAAGTAATTAACTCCAAAACTCACAAGAACCATAATCAGTCTTAGACCCTGGATTTTTGCTAAGCGGGTGCACCTTTAAAATAGATCAAACACCTACTTTAACCAAACTCTACGATTTCGAATGATCTATAAACTTTTTTTGGTTGTTTTCAAGGAATTTTTTTAAAATTTTTAGTTAACATTTTTTATATTTTCTAATTTTGGGAAGACCACTCAAAGTTTAGCGCTTGCACCATTTATACCCAAAAAAAATATATTTATCAAAATGGGATGAGTAGGTGCATGGGCCCGCTCAGACCTTCGTAGGTCCGTCCCTGATCATAGTTTCCACTAAAAACATAAAAACATCTTTTCAGATCAAGATGTTTCTAGTGGAAACGATGATCAAATCTTGATCATAAGTATTTATCGGGGATTTAGATCGAAGTCGGAACTTCAAATCGCACTTTGGATGATTCAAGAATCGAGGTTTTGCAAAAGGGTTTCTTAATTTCGAAAGGTACGAAGGAAAATAACCGAAATCTTACGCTGCTAGAAGAACTGCCATCATCGCCTATGTGGAGTTTCTCAAGGAGGCTTTCCTTCGTCTCTTCTTTCTTTTCGTCTTTGCATTCCGACGCGATCTCGGCCTCTCCAGACTTGTCGTGCTCGTCCTTCTTCCCGAAACAATCGAACAACCCACGGTCCGATTTCTCGATGTCTTCATGCTTGGGGGTTTCGCAGTGGTCTTCGGTCTTAGGGGCATGTTGGTAAACTACTTCGTCAGCCATGATCACAGCAAAAAGGATCAAAGAAAAAAACACACACAGTAACTATGTGAAAAAGTAGGATGCTTTGGTTTGAAATAAGAAGTTTTGAGAATGTTTTGAATGATTGTGATTTTGAAAGGGGAGAAGTTATGGGTGTTTATATAGCACTTGGGATGCAATTTTGCAGTTAAAGTTTGGGAGAGTTTTGAAGTTTTTAACACTAATGGTCCTTGATTGTTACACTATTATTCATTTTTAATCCCTTTACTTTCATTTTTATGGATTCTTGTTTCATAAATGACTTCATAGGAACCTCTTGGTTTGGTTTGGTTTGTGGTTCCGAGCATTCGGATGATGAAAAAGATCGATTTTTTTTATTAGAATGAGTTTGAATATACCAATCTTCACGTCATTAATTTGCGGAGAAATATCTTTATTTATTTTTCAATAAAATAATAATAGCAAACACTTTAGTTTAGAGTTTTACTGTTTCAGACTAGCTAGCTTTCACAAGTCTACCTTGTGACACACCTATGAAGTATGATATAACCGATTCTGTGGTAGAATCAAAAATGTAATACGCATTTGTTTGCAAGAAATTTTTTAAGCCGTGACCATGATATGGGGCTCATCAACGTTAACAAAACACTTAGAACCTAGAGGAGGTCTATTAAGATTATGGCTCAGTTGGTATCAAAATTTTATACGTTGGATGGATTTGTATTAAGAACTTTGTACGATAATCACGTATTTAATCAGTATACTTGCGCCGGCCATTAAATATAGAATTTACCAATAGCCCTATATATTTATATACATAATACAAATCATACACTGTCTATCCGTAAGGAAATCATTTCCATATAGGATAGTGTGTATTTCAATCTCTTAGACATATACATTGATGATGAAATGGTTACACCACACCAAGCAAATAACGAGCACCATATCTTCAGAACGATTTTTTTTTACTGTTATGAAATTACTCATTATGTAGTGTTGCTTTTAAAACTTCAAGAACAGGTTTTAGAACATGTTTCTTTCATGACAATTTTTTTGTACGTATTTGCAGATTTATTTGTTCTCGCTCATTTTCCCTCTATTTTAACGAGCATACGAACTGTTTAAAATAGCTTTGAACATGCTTTTATAACAAAAGACTTCGTAAAACATGAATATTTTAGTCTGTTCAAAGAATCCATTCATCTTATTTTTGTAAACTACGCATTTAGTTTACATCGGAAGTATGTCAATTGAAAAAAACGACCGTTATATAACAAACTTCTGATTGATGGATAAAAATGATAAAAAAACAAAATCTGAGGGTAAAAACTGCATGTTAATGAAATCTCTAGGGACCAATTTATAACAAGTTGGCTGCAATTATCCTTCGGGAGGACATTGACAACGGGTTTTGGAGCCGTCCCTTTCCGACACGCGTCACATGATTACTGGCGAACAAACATAGAAAAAATGAAACTAATTTTTAAATATTAAATGGAGATTCATTGTATGTGAAATATAACCAAAAACCATGAATTGCAACATATATTTAAGGTATCGGTATCGCAGCCCATTCAACTTACAAGCTCATTCTGTTATATCAACGACATATCAGCTTTATCTATAAACTATAATAAACCTACTTTATCAAGTATCACAACTCATAAAAC
>LUCG01273988.1:0-11469 GCA_001633085.1 Carthamus tinctorius | reverse complement strand
TATATATATATATATATGACTGTTTGGTAGTGACTCAATAACACAGAAAGTGGATTATTTCCTAAACTTCTAGCTCTAGGGGGAGCTTTATGCTATAAAACCAAGTTTTTTTTCAACCCGCCCCTCAATTAAAAACACGTTCTTTTCATCTATCCAAACAAAGACGTTTATAAGAACAAAATAATCTACAGATACATCTCAAAGAACCTCTTAACCAATCAATTAGCCCCTTGGGAACATCTAGAGGCCCAAAATCATTAACTTCTAAGGCCTTTGCAAAATTCTTCAGGCCCAAAGCCCATATCCATCCACCTGAATCATCTTTTTATCACCTGGCCCACTAGTCTATTTCTGACGTCACTATGACGTCTTCAAACACAACATCTCATTGTAGCTGTATCAACTGGTTCATATGTTGGTACATTTATTTATGGAGAAAAAATATATTTAATCTTTAAATTGTTTTCCCATGTTCTCTTTCTCAGCCCTAATTTTTCAATTACTTTCCAATTACTTTCAAACAAGTAAATCGAACCCCATTTCTGTTTTCTTGATCTTTGAAAACCCACCACCATCTTCAATCCAATTTCACAAACCCTAACTTTATATTCATTCAGACCCCAAAAAGCTGTTTCAAGAAACATCCAACTTCTACTTCAACTTCAAATTCAAAGGGGACTTGCTTTCTTTTGTGGGTGGGTGGTGTTTCGCTTTCAGTTTCAGTTATATTGTCCTTAATAAAGATTCTCAAAAAATCAATCTTTCAACTGCCATTTCACTTCACCTAATGATTCTTTTTATATACTTTCTTGTTTCAGGTGTTTCTTGGTTGCTGCATTACGATCTTCATTCACAAAATCATCATCCCACTTATTGGTTCAGTGTTGATTGTGGGAAATTGTTGTTGTTGTTGTTGTTGTTGTTGTTTCAGATTTGATTAAAAGTTGAAGTTGGAAAGGTGTAAAGAATTAGTTTTTGAGTGGAGATGGAAGATGCAGCAGCTCTAATGGAGGCCACAGGATCTCGGTTTAGTAATCTTGAACTCATTGGAAGAGGGTCTTTTGGAGATGTCTACAAAGGGTAATTCTGGGTTTTTGCCTCTTAGGATGTATATAAACATAGGGGGGGAGATCAAATGCAAACCATCTTAATTTATGATGAAATTGTTTAATTTGATGAAATTGTTTCTTATAATTCTTTTCTTGAGGACTTTGTTCACAAAAAGAAGATATTTTCTTGATGAAATCATCACATTTTTGTGTTTTTTTATATAAAAATGAATCTGTTTCTTGTATTTTCTTATGCCAATGAAACCTTTTCATTTTTAAATAAAAACAAATATATGAAACAATTCCATTAATTTAAGCAACGGGATCGACGGTTTGCACGGTTTGCACAAAGTAGGGTGGTTTGCAATTGAAACCTATATTTTATACATATATATATATATTAACATTGGGTGATTGGCTTTTTAATGATATTTAACAAGTTTTTTTATTTATGTGTTGAGCCAACTTTAGAATTTTGCAGTCCTTTAACATTCAATGTGGTTGTGCATTGAAGTTGTTTGTGTGGATTGAGAAGGTTTTTGTATGGGAGGGATTGTCATAAATGGAGTGGATGTGTTTATTAAATGGGAGGGGCGGGTTTGGAAAAAATGGCCTTCTGCATAAACCACCCCCACTAGAAGCTTACTGGATAAGCCACTTTCTATATCATTAAGCCACTACCAGATAGTCATATATAGCTGACTGAAGAAGCTGTGAGCCCTCTAGGTGGATACAAGAAACCATATGGTCTTTCTAATGGGATTGATTATATGCTATTTTGAATGGCGTTACTGCTATCTGAAAAGAGAAGATTAGATGTAAATTGAATGGTTAGATGGTATCCCGGATGTGTGAGATCATGCTACTTAAAAGTCTTAAATGGTCTTCATGGTGAGTGAGAGTATTAAGGTTTTGCAATACTATGTGAAAAGCACACTTGTTTACATTGTGCAAAGTTGGCTTTTTTAACGTTGACTTTGGTGGTTCATGTAGCATAATGTTTTGTGGTTGTAAAGCTGATAAATTTAGATGGATTTGTGTCCGTGTAGCTTTGTTGTTGTTCTATCAAGATTTGGTGTAACTGCCAACCAAATTTCGGACCCTATTGTTGCCATACATGGGATTCGTTCGCTTTAGGAAATATGCTTTCGTTAAGCCACTACCAAATAGTCATGCATGTATAGCTGACCGAATAAGCCGTAAGTCTCATTAAGCTCATTTAAATGGGTATGCCCATTTAAATTCTTGTAATCTCTTTTTTATTTCAATAAATTTTTTCGTAGGGGTTCTGCCCCCTCTTAACAAAAATAAAATAAAAAATAAGTTGCAAGTCTAATTAAGCGCATTAAGCCGCTAACAAGCAAGCGCTAAGTCATGTATGGATAAAGTTGTATATGTGGATTAATCTATCTGTATAGATTGGGAAGGTTTTTTGTTTGGAGGGTTCTTTTACATAGATGGAAGGAGCATGTTTTTTAATTGGGATGAGCAGGTTTGGGAAAAGACTTGACTTTCTGCAAGCTCCCCCCTAGAAGCTTACTAAATAAGCCACTTTCTATATCATTAAGCCACTACCAAACAGTCATATATAGCTGACCGATTAAGCTGTTATTTTCTTCTTGATATACAGGTTTGACAAGGAGCTGAAAAAAGATGTTGCTATTAAAGTTATCGATTTGGAAGAATCGTGAGTCCTTTTTTTTTTTTACCGTAAAACTTTATTTGATAACAAATAGTTGTACACCATTCCAACAAGGAGCAAAACAAATATTTTGCTAATTATTTCTCATGTTATATGTTAAAATTTTTATCTCTATGTTCTACAGAGAGGATGAAATCGAGGACATACAAAAAGTACGTTCACATCCTTATAAATTTCATTTACTTCAATAAATCTTTAAAATAATAATAGATTTGCGAATAATATTTCTTTCAGGAGATAGCAGTTTTGCAACAATGCCGATCTCCGTATATAACGGAATATTACGGGTCCTACGTGCACCAAACGAAACTGTGGATAATAATGGAATACATGGCTGGGGGCTCTGTTGCTGATCTAGTAGGTTACTTCATGGGATCTAAATTTTATTATCACAAATAAAATATTTTTGAATTCCATTTATATTGAAACAAGAATTACATATTCCCATCTCCCATTTTCTAAAATAATTAATTTGATGTTCGTTTAATTTTTTTTTTTGTGAAATAATTAATTTATAGAGTTCCTACCTTTCTTGCTTAGATACAACCAAATCAACCGTTGGATGAAATGTCTATAGCCTGCATTTTACGTGACTTGCTTCTTGCAATCGAGTATCTGCACAACGAAGGGAAGATCCATAGAGATATCAAAGGTTCTCATAACCCTTAAGACTCAGTAATGAGTTGCATCTATAAATTTCATTTTGAAGGAAATTATCTTTGTGTTGTCAAAGACAAGAACGCGGATGTTTGGTTTTGGGTTAGTGGGAAATTGACCAAAATAGCTAATCTAACCGCCCAAACGGCCAAATTTACTTTTTAGTCATTTTTTAAACTTGAATTCCCATTTTAGCCAGAGTTTATGCAAATGCCTTTACGCGTTTGTGTAAACTCGATTTCAGATTTTAAAAAAAGGAAAAAAATTCTTTATGTAAATTTGCTTAAGGATCCACATTTACATAAGAATCCCCCCATTTGCGTAAAAATATTTTTCTTTTTTTGAAGTCTGAAAATATGCTATGCACAAATGTCTTACGCATTTGCATAAACATGAGCTAAAAATGGAAATTTCGGTTCCAAAAGTGGCTAAAAAGTGAATTTGGTTGGGGAGATTTGGCTATTTCGGTCAATTTTACTTGGATTAGCTACTTTTTCTAAAATTAGCGCGTGTGCTTTTACATCTTCATTTTATTTTTTTTCCTTTATACTACCAAATTGGGACATTAAATCGATAATATATCGAAGAATAAATTAATATATTTTCTTTATAGATAATTTTTATATCCTGTAATGACACTTTAGTTTTTTTTACGCCTACTTGCATATCAACAACATTTTCTCACATTTTGGCAGCTGCAAACATTTTATTGACCGAGAATGGTGATGTTAAGGTACTTCTTATCTTAATTTATATCAATCGAGGGTCATTATTTGTTACATTTAAAGAAAAAATACGTTCTTATTACAATAAACGACGTAATAAATATGAAACTTTATGCTCACGGTGCTTTTTTTTTTTCTTTTCAATTTTGACAGGTTGCAGACTTCGGTGTGTCTGCACAACTAACCAGAACAATTTCTAGAAGAAAGGTATAATCGGGTTCATGTCCTAATGACTATTTTTCAACTTTATGATTTGTTTTTATATCAAACGTAGAAAATTCACAAAAAGCCAGTTTCTAATAGATTTATCGGTAAGCAGACATTTGTAGGAACACCATTTTGGATGGCACCAGAAGTAATTCAGAATTCTGATGGATATNAAAAAAAATAAAAAATAAAAATAATAATAAAAAACGTACGCCATTTGGTCTTACTTTCTTCTTATTTTGGTCCAATTTGCAGGCAGATATTTGGTCTTTAGGAATAACCGCAATTGAAATGGCCAAAGGGGAACCTCCGTTAGCCGATCTTCATCCAATGAGGGTACTTTTCATTATACCCCGAGAAAGTCCACCTCAGGTTCGCAAATTCTCTTTTTATTTGCATCGTTGTTTAAGGGCATTTTGGTAATTGTGACCTTTTGGGTGCATTTGCTTATACGATGAGTTATGAATACAACGTTGACGTTTGCTGTTGGATCTTTGTTGCAGTTAGACGAGCACTTTTCTCGGCCAATGAAAGAATTTGTTTTGTCGTGTTTAAAGAAGACGCCTGCCGAAGTATGTAGTTTTTCCCCTTTGACTCCAATGGTTTGACTTTGATGCCGTATTTGTTTTGTTTTTTCACTAGAAAAATAACGAGGTTGTTGAACTATGACAATTGTGCGGTTTCATTTTTTTTTCCCGGTATTACAGAGGCCCAGTGCGAAGGAGCTATTGAAGCATAGGTTTATTAGGAATGCTAAGAAGACTCCAAAACTCCTGGAGAGAATAAGGTGCTCAATTGTCTTAAAATAACTGTCGGTTTTCAAAAGTAAATGCCTGCTTTCCGGTTCTACCCTTAATTATGAGATGGAGAAATTTATTACTCCCTCTGTTATTAAGGGTAAAATTGTCATTTGGTTAATTAAAAACTAGGGGTGGCAATGGGGGTCAGGTTGGATTGGATTCGGGTTCAACCCAATTATTGAACAGGTTGAAAATCTCAACCCAACCCAACTTGTTAACTAAATGGGTTAACAGCGGATTGACTTTGTTTATGATTTTCTCAACCCAAACTGTTAAATAGATGGGTTGAACCTGGGTTGACCCATTTAATTCTTAAATTTTACGTAAAATAAAGAGAATTACAATTTAATTTTATGACAGATACAAATAAATTGTTCAAAGTTTGAATAAAACACAACCACAAATTGTATAATTCACTTCATATTTGAATTTTGACACAAGTAAAAAGTAACATTAAAAATAGATGCTATAATCAAATAATGATATTTAATTAAAAAATAAAACAAAACAATATTATATTTTAAATGGGTTGAAAGCAGGTCGCAAATTTCAACCCAACCCAACCAGGCAGGTTGGACCCATTTACTTGAACGGGTTGAAATTCTCAACCCAACCTGCTAATTTGGGTTGGGGTTGGTGGGTTGGGTCGATTTTTGCTAGCCCTAATTAAAAAGTGTAATAGTTACACATTTCTAAAACTGTGCGTCTATTTCAATGTGCACACTTTATTTTGACGGAATGTTTTCTTCGGTATTCTATCGATTTTAAAGTGTATCATTGTGGTAGACATCGCTGTTCTTTACAAAGGTGGGAAATGTATGGAAGCTTCGGATTGTTAAGAAATTTGCAACATTTATCGTGCTATTATTTGCAAGTAGATTGACAAAAAAACTTCCATTTTGACAGAGAACGACCGAAGTTCCAAATAAAGGAAGACGGTGATTCGCCAGATGTTACAAATGCATCAGGGGAGGGATCCAATACCGTTAATACGGCAAGCGTTTCACGAGTCGAAGATACCTTTCGAGCCAGGTGGGTTGTAAGTTGTAACCAACGATATCTTAAATCAACATTTGGCCCTACTTAAAATTTTGGCTGAATGGTCTATTTTGCCTACGCGAAACTATCAGAAACGCCGGCTGGGATTTCAGCATCGGGGGGTCCAAGGGTACCGGGACGGTTAGAAGTGCCGTAAGACCACCTCAAGCTCGAGATCGGAAAATCGACGGTCCTTCGAATCAAGCAACTCAAAAGAAAACCGTTGTGGCTTCTGGGGGCGGATCGTATGCTGCAACGGAAGTCTCGTTCGGAAGAGACGTTGGAGAGTCGTCATTTCGAGAGGAAAAACAAGATTATTACGAGGAAGAAAATGTGAGTCTTTCGCATGCTATGCGTTTATTGTCCCATTTTCCGTGTTTGACGTTTTTATTAATAAATTTCTTGCTGCAGGAAGATACGTCTCTGGGTGGCACGGGAACCGTTGTCGTGCGATCTTCGAGAGCGGAAACATCCTCGCACCCCGCTGACCAGAGTACTACGGTAGGCTTGCAGGACAGGGGTAGTTTAGTAATTAACCAATCTTGTCCCGTCTTGAATTTTTATTCCATCTATTTTTGGTGGGGGAAAATGCATCAGTCTCGTCCTATCTCAGTCTGATGTCGTGCCAAATGTGGGACAAGCTTTTGTTTTGTTCTGTCGTGTACTGTAGACCAAAATGCATCGTGATTGCACGATGTAGAAGTAGGAACTACGTTTGTCGTTGGCTTAATGGGTTTTGGTGGTGGCTATTACAGTTGAGCAACGTGTTTGCTTCTCATGAGGATGCTTCGACCAGCGGCACAATTGTGTACCGTGGACTGCATGGTGATTCAGATTCTCCTCGAACTCCTAAGTCAAGGCTCGGAAGTCAAGAGCGAACTTCAATTGCTTCCCCTGAAGATAGTGCGATAAATCTAGCAGAGGTTTTTTGTGTTTTCTTTTTCTTTTTCTAATTATATTCTACCATTTTGCATCTAAGGGAAAAGTTCAAATGAGAACTATAAATATTTTGAGAACTTCGGGGGTGTTTGGTTTACCTATGGAGTGGAATTGAATGCCACACATTCCACTATTCGTGGATCTAGTCATTCCATCACAATTGAGAAAGAATTCTATTCGATTCCGTTCCATTTTCTCAAAAAAAATCCCCATCTTTCCTATTGATATGAACCACCGTAGTTGGATTTCGGTTTCAAAATTATCAGAAAAGGGTATTTTGGTCATTTACCGATATTTCATTCCAATTCCAAAGCTATATTACGTGAACCAAACACACATATTCCATTCCGATGTTTGTAAACCAAACAGGTGGTGAAACCTGATAACATTTCATTCCAATTCCTTCAAAATCAAATTCCTTTGACAGATTCCATTTCATCCAAAAACATTCTGCAAACCAAACTCCCCATTAGGAAGCATCTGGGACATTGCTGTAATTCAACGATCAATTGCTTGTTAATCTCTATCAGGCAAAGGCTGCAATTCAAGGAGGGATGAAGAAAGGAAATGTCAGAGATAGGTCGGGTTTGGGCAAGGCCAACAAAGATGCCGAACAAAGTAGAAGAGCGGAGAAATCAACAAATACTACCGATTCTTTGAGGTAAGACTCGTTCTAATTTTTATAATTGACGTCTGTTTAGTTAAGCCCGTTAAAGTTGTAGACAAATAGGTAATTTTAATCTTTTTATTAAGTGTCATCTAAAATATTGTAACCCTTGCTACAGAGATAACAATGATTACCATGATGCAATAAAAGCATTCTCGAAACCTCGCCAGACAAGTAGCGATGAAGAAGAGAGACTCAAAGTATCTGCAACTTCAGCCTCCGCTCCACTGTCTATTCTGCTAATGCCTTCTCTGAAAGAGGTGGCCGTCGTCATCGTTATTATTCCCATTTATTTCTCACGCGTAGCGTTTATATATCTATCACACATTACCACACGTTTAAGTCATGATGACGATTCGCCTATGTAAAAGCGGCATTGAGAAAGAAATATAACCGCCATTACATAAAGTAGGGATAGCGTGGATATGTTGCATAGCCAAAGGATCGTGTGAGAAGAAGAGTTAAGATGAGAAGGGTAAGAAGGGATCTGTACCGTTGATCACTTCTAATCTCAAAACCCATCCCATGCATTGCATGTGATAGGGAATTGATCTGGTGCATCTCATCCTAATGTGCATCCAAGGGTGGAGGTCCCTTCTTACCTTTCTCACGGTAACTCCACTTCTCACTGGAACCCAACCCTGTTGATGATCCTAAAATGATTTCTTCTTTTTGCGTATAATGTAGGCCGTTTCTGATGATTTAGACACGTCTGTTGTGCATTTGGTTATAAACTCTTTGATGGATATGGAGTACACGAAGCCTGGTTCTTGTGAATTTCTCGTTACAAGGTTGCTTCACCGGCTAGCAAGGTACTATTATATTCCCATATTCTTGTATATTGGTCGCCGGTTTGAGTGCCACTGGGGATTTTCCTGACTGTTATCTACAGGATCCCATTGGATCAGTACGTCTAAAGATATAATTTTTCTTGTGTTTTTTTTTCACATGAAGATACTCTTCTTCTTCTTCTTTTTTTCAGTTCAAAGGAACCGTCATTGAAAAATCTGCAAGATGTGGCGATTCGTGGGTTTTCCAAGGGTAAAAAGGTAACTGAACCACCCGAGAATGCGAATGCAGAAGGTGATAGCAAAAAGAAGCAACAGAACAAGGAGGCTCAATCAAATGCCAACTTAAGCCCACTTGCAAGGTTTTTGCTTTCTAGGTATGTTGTTGACTGACCCTTTTTATGCTCAAGGGCTCGCACTTTGATATATAAAACCGCCGCAAAAAACATGAAAAACCGAGGAAGACCCTGATAGCTAAATCAAGAAACAATGCATAAAAACCAAGAAACAACTTCAATTACTTGTATGCACACGTGCATATCGATCGAATTTGTTGTGAATGACGAACTGATGAATCTATGAATGGTTTTATTATTGTCCATATGATTGTAATCCGGATACTTGTTTGGTGCAGATGGCACGGGCATACTTCTCGAGATGTCAACACAGCTTGAGCGAGATTGGATTTTGTCGATTGAGATTTTGTTTATGACTTCCGTGGTGCGTTTTTATGGTTTCTTTATCGATTAATTTATTCAAATGTACATAACATTTTAGAGAAATCTATAAATTGTTTTCTCTTAATTTGTTTGGCTGAGCTTAATCTATATGTTGTATCACCACAATGGTGGAATGTTGTTGTATGCTAACATGCCCTGCCTACATCCCTTTTATGTTTGTGGGTTGTAAACTTTGTGCATCTGATGTCGAAGATCATTATCGGTTAACGTTTTGTAGTTTGTTTGATTTATTGATCTTGATCGATATGCTGTATGGTTGTACTTATGCTTCCTTCGACTATTTGTTAGCGTCTGCGATTAATTATAACGGAAACTTGAACACATTTTAATGATATGGGGTTTTTAGGACTTTTACATGACAGAAGAACTCGATTTATACGAAGAAACCCAAACGGTAAAATTGATAAAAGATGCAAGTGGAGTTTGGTAAAATATAGGTTTGTTCCATCTTTGTTTTGGTGGTGGGGGTGGAACACATCTGTTCCACTTTGTTCTACGTAACGTAGCATTTGGTATGCAGACATGATTGAACAAGACTACACGGAACAATGGGGAGGGCGGAACAACAATGGAGAGGGCAAGAAGGTAGGACTGGAGAGAATAATAAGGCGTTCGGTTCATTGGAATCCGGCGGAATGTGAAGGAATTGGAATGGTCAATTCCGTTGACCGAATTCCATCAGGTTGTTTGGTTGCCAATGGAATGGAATTCAATTCCATGAATTCCTTCGTCCATGGATTTCACCATTCCTTCCAAGAAGTGATGGAATTCAATTCCATTCCCTTCAAAAATTTTCCAAATGACAAAAATGCCCTTCGGCTACCATCACTGGCTACCATCACCGACCACCACCGCCTCCGGCCACCGCCNACCGCCGCCTACCACCACCTCCGACCACCACCACCACCGCTTGTATGGTGTTTGGACTAGTGGTGGTGGACAATGGTCGCCAGTGGCTGTGGTGGTCGGTGACCGACGATAGTTGTGGAGCCATGAAGATGGTGGTTTGGTGGATGACGGTTGTTGTAGAGGACGTGAAGATGGTGGTTTGGTGGATGACGGATGTTGTAGAGGACGTGAAGATGGTGGACAGTGGTGGTCGATGCAGCGGAGGAGGTTGTTGTGGTGGAAGAGGAGGTAGCGGTGGGCGGTGGTGTCCTTTTTAAGGCCATGAAAATGTTTCCGAGATAAGATTTTTGTGTTATTTTCTTGGTTTAAATATTACGTTTTACCCCCTTGTGTCTGTGAGTGGCTAATTAACATGTCAATGCTGGTGGCTTCTTTTCGTAGTCATTTCTTCAAACACTTGGCGTGCACTTCCTTTTCCTCGATTCGCAGCACTTCAAACCTCACCCATGGATCCACTTCTATGTTAATCGGTTCCACAAGAGATTACCCATCAAGAAAGTTGAGAGATTTCTTGAGTTTGGGTCCAATTACTGCTGCATCATTCTCTACATCTTCTGAACCTTCTTCCACCACTGGTTCATACTTATCCGTGGATATACAATGTCGTCAAGATGTTGCAGTAAGATAAATCACTCTATGCATACCCTTTAAGCTTATTGATAAAATGCATACTAAAGAAAGAAAACAGGTGTTTACAAATTCTATCTCTCATTATGAACGTGAGGACCAACAAAATCGTGCCACGCGGCAATCTGAATCAACGCCTAAGCCTTATTCGGTATGAATAAAGCATGAATATTCAGACTAGATATTGTCACGTGGCGCGATACTAGTGGTCCTCACGTTCACAATGAGAGATGAGTTCACATTTGAAGCTGACCCGATACATATATACATACATATATATAGAAAGAGAGGTTCAAATGAGAACGATAACTTTTTAAGAAAACACGAGGACGATTCTCGGCTTTGACCGGGTCACCCTCCTTTAATCNTGTGTGGCTTAGAATCGTCCTCGCGTTTTCTTAAATTGACATCGTTCTCGTATGAACCCACCTCTCGTATGATTACTGTTCATGGATACATTTCAAGTTCTCAATTTGTTTGATCAGGATATGTTCTCAGAGGCTCTTTTATGTTTTGGTGCCGTTTCCACAAGCATGGTTGAACCTGATACGTGCAACTCCAATGATGAGGTAAATAAAAGGATGCATTTCAAATATATATATATATATATATATATATATA
>LUCG01273962.1:0-10424 GCA_001633085.1 Carthamus tinctorius | reverse complement strand
GGTCAATGGTGGTCACCGCCGTTTAACGGCGGTCGGAGATGGTTCCCAGTTGATGGTGGTCGGCAATGATTTAGGTTGGCGACGGTTCAACACGGTGGTAATCGGCGATGGTTGGTAAATCTAGCTCGAAAGATCTATAGCTTTGTCTTTTTGAGTAAATGTGATAAAATATAGCTAAATTCCCTTCTCAATTGTGATTGAATGACCAAATCCATAAAGGGTTAGAATGTGTGCAATTGAATTTCATTCTAGAAGTAAACCAAAACACTTGAATGGAATTTGGTCATTCCAATTTCTTCAGATTCATTTGGAATCCGAAGAACCAAACGTAAAAAGATATTAAAATGGTTTGAAAATTGTACACATCCAACAATATGTCTCATTTGTATACTTCAATTACTAATGATATGTAAAAAGTCATCTGACTGAATTCAACTAAGATATCCAATCAAATCGTTATAAATTGTGATGGGATCTCAGATACACAATTTAAGCTATGTTTGACAAACTAGTTGATAAGCTAGCTGTTGATTGATAAACTAGGTAGTAGCTGATAAGCTAACTTATGAACAAACNGTATCTTTGAATTTAATAATTAATATTAATAAGAGTATAATTGGAAAAAGCTACAATAAGCTCCTCAAAAACTACTCAAAGTAGCGTTTCAAAAAACTAGCTTCTGGTACATGTTTGGATGGACTAG
This sequence comes from Carthamus tinctorius, assembly GCA_001633085.1. Classification (NCBI taxonomy): domain Eukaryota; kingdom Viridiplantae; phylum Streptophyta; class Magnoliopsida; order Asterales; family Asteraceae; genus Carthamus; species Carthamus tinctorius. Next base: position 9,721 of record LUCG01273962.1, on the reverse strand, counting down.
CTTATAAGCTAGCTTATTTTTGCCAAACACAGCCTTAAACGTCTAAATTGATAGGATGGTTTACGAATGGTAATCTATATCATTCAGTAAAACCAAACTAATTCAACCTAATTATCTGGTTACCATCTAACTAATTATTAAGGTTGTGTTGCATAAAAATAAGCTAGCTTATAACTTATAAGTAGTACATGTTTGGTTGGACCATAAGCTCTTATTAAAACGCTAGTTGGAGTAGCGTTTTAGGAGTTTTTTGTAAATTTTTTCAATTATACTCTTATTAATATTATTTATTATACCCCAAGATACCCTTTTTGGACATTTTATATATTCATAAGGTAGTTTTAGCTAAACATAATTTATCATAAGTTACCTTATCAGCTACCGGCTAGGGCTGAAAAAAATGACCCAACCCAAACCTAACCCAATACTAGCAGGTTAGGTTCAAATTTCCAACCTATTTAAGACAAATGGGTCAACCCGCTAACCCATTTATTTAATGGGTTAGGTTGGGTAGAAATTTCCGACCCATTTACAACCTGATTTCAACTCATTTTAGTTAAATATATTTAATTATATATTATTAATATCTATTATATAATTTAAATTTTATTCAAATATAATATTTTAATTACCTTTCAAGGCTTACCTCTATTCAAAAACCTTTACAACCACAAGGTTTCATATGAGAATTGCATGAAAATGCAACATATTATAGTTGTATTTCCATATTGTGTAACATAATTTTAATCTAAGGGGCTGTTTGATTTTTGAAAATTATCACTGAAGAGCTCTGAAATCTGACCCGGTCAGATTTTTCAATTTTCAGACTGTTTGTTTTTTTAAGTGTTCATGCCTCTTATATCTGAAAAATCATCTGAAAGAAAAAGTGAGAGTTTGCCATCTGAAAACCATGGTCTATCATCTTCTTCCTAGCTCTTCTCAAGTTCATCATCAAAACCATCTTCGTCTTCTCCTCACCGTCGCCGTCGCCGTCTCCTCTCACCGTCGTCGTCGCCTTCCCCTCGCACTGTCGCTGCTCTTCAGGCCCAAATCGATGAAAGGTCTTTGAGTTCATCAGAATTATGTTAGTTCCCTAGCATTAACAAGTTAATAAAAGAGAGAAAGAAGGTGGCAGTGGGTGGTGGGTGGCGGTGGGCAGCGATAGGCGGCGGTGGCTGTGGGAGTCTAAAGGGGTGGAGGGTTGGAATTTAAAGCCTGCTGAAAAGTCAAAAATGGTTGGGTTCTTCTCCTCTCACCGTCATCTTCATTTTATATAGAAATGGTTAGGGCACCAAATACTTTATCAAAATTACCAAATTACCCTTACAAAATGGACTCATTATCAAAATTATCAAAAATTACCAATTTACACAAAAACCAACATTATTGATTCAGATTCAAATTCCAAACCTTACAAAAACAAACAGTCTAATAGTTTCAGATTTCAGACTTCAGCACCACCTCTAATTAATCAGAAGTGAAATAAGATTTCAGACCTCTTAAAAAATAAAAACCACCTAAATGTTTAAGATCAAAATGACGGTTTTCTAACCATGTCACAAAATATGAATCAAACCAAACTACAATCTTTTCATGTAACTTACCACCAGACCATAACACATTTACTTAATTTCATGTAATTTAATTTACCACCAGACCATAACACAGTTTACTTAATTACATGTATTTTACCACTACACGGCTTGTTTACGACACATATAAAGTCGATCACTACAACAAATTGCACCTCAAAATATCAAGAAAAGCGCGCCAATCTCTAACCAATGTCTCTTCTCAAAGGGGCCACCACAGTGAAAATGGCAAGATGATAACGGAAACTACTTTTTTGCAACTCGAAAATGTTTCACCATCAAAATCGTAACACAGTTAAATATAACTAAGATAAAATACTAAGCAAACCTGCATAATTATACTTCCATCTTGATTCTAACTCAACCTTGCAAGATGCTTTCCTCCATCTGTAATTGAGATGCAATGTGTAAGCTTGAATAACATTCATATTATATATAAACAAGGGAAGGTTCAAACAAGAACCATAAATATCGAGAGCCAATACATGTAAGTAGGGTTAGGTTTAGAAGGAAAACAACAAAAATTGAAAAATTGAGGAACAATCAAGTAACTGTTTATCTGGACGGCATGCACAATTGCATAGAAGTAATTTGTAAGCAATTTGTCCGATATGCACATGTGCATAAAAATCATAAAGCAGCTTCAGTTACCTGTACATACAGTCATGAACAATTAGTTACCAGAATGTCCGTCAGTTTTCATTTTTTGAAGGTTTCCCTTGAACCTCCCTCTATGTGCAGGGGCAAATTTACATATTGATTTAGGGGGGAAAGGGTGACAGGAAACCCAAAAAAATGTAGTAGTTTTTTAGGTTAAAGAGATATAGGGCCCACAGGAAACCTAAAAAGATGTAGTTTGTTAGGTTAAAGAGATATAGGGCCCCACAGGAAACCCAAAAAAATGTAGTTTTTTAGGTTAAAGAGATATTTTTAATATTTCTACTATGTTCTAAGTCTGATTTATCGTATGGGACCCATCAACCAAAAAACCAAAAAAGACAATCCAAATCAACCAAACAACCAAAAAAATCCGTAGATATTGCCAAAAAAATTTAGGAATCCCTTAAAATCAACCCATAAAACATTGAAAATCCCTCGAAACGGTCGAATTAAACTTAAAATAATTCGGGCGACTTTGGGGAACTTTTGATCTATCTTAAAGGTGCCCCCACTAGGAAAAATTCCTAGATCAACCGTTGTCTATGTGTGTGTTAATATAATTATATTAATACTGCATTGATGCATATACACTATCAATATATTGTTTTATGTCAATGAATATATGCATGGATGCATATACTCATTGAAATTCATACAATATACACACATCAATGCAATATGATGGTTCTTAAAATATTTATGGTTCTTTTTCGGATAAAACATATGAACGCATTTTAGTTACCAAGGATAAAAGGCCATTCTGATGCAAATTCTATTCTAAAAAATGGCATACTTCAGAAATAGAATATTTGGTAGTTGTCAAGAATTTGCTCATTGTGTACTCACCTTTCTTTTAGGACACCCAGTTCTGTTGTGGCCCGTTTCCTTGCAATACGAACAAACCCTTCGCTTCTTTCTTTCACCATTCGTACTCAATTCTACGCTAGATTTCGCCTTCTTATATTTCTGCACAGTTTTAGGCCTACTTTCCATTTCAGAAGCTTCCAAACTAGAAGCTTCTAGTTTTTCGCTTTCTATTTGCTGACTACCAACAGAAGATACCAAATTAGAAGCTTCTAACTGTTCACTTTCTCTTTGCTGACTACCATTAGAAGATCCCAATCTAGAAGCTTCTGATTGTTTGCTTTCTATTCGCGGACTACCAATAGAAGATGCCAAACTAGAAGCTTCGAATTGTTCGCGTTCTATTTGCTGACTACCAATAGAAGATCTAGATGCTTCTAGTTGCTTCGCTTTCTTTCTTTGTACTTGTTCATTCACGAAGCGATCAAGAAACTGATTCAATTTTCTCATATCAGCAGGTGAATCTCTCGCTTCTTCGATTGCCCTGTTACAATTAGTTTGAACAAACCACAAAGGGTAATCAACCCCAGTTTCATTTCTTTCCCTTCGGTGCTCTGCTATTGGTTGATCTACTTCGACTTCTGTACTTCCCTCAAGTCGCTCTTCCAAATTTTGGGAATCTAACTCAGATGGAGACTTTTTGTCTTCTACTACGGTTTTTAGCACGTTAATCAGATTCCGCATTGGTGATTGAGGCATACTAATTTCTGGCTTGTTCATTTTATTATCCTGCAATTTATTTCAAGAAGCATTACCACCTCCATTTCACAAAAAAGGGAGGTGTGACAAACAAACTTTTTGACACTAGAGTTGTTATTGAAGTTGTTGAAATTTTCAAGAAAGTAGAGAGTTGCCACATTAAACTTAAACAGAAGATACTAACTGCTAGTGACGGACCCAGGAATTTCTTTGAGTGGGTTTAAGGTGGATCAATGGTCCACAAAATCGCGGTTTGCCCTGGGGAGAAAGTCAATGTAGTTTGACCAAGAAAAAGTCCACATCGTTGATTTGGGGAATAAGATACTTTTTTTCCCATATGGAATCTACCTTGATCCTTCAAATAAACATATGTTGCCTTGAAAATGAGATAAAAAGTGACAATTTTTACTATTAACCGACATTGGAAGGGAGTTAAATTATGAGGATATATAATATAATCAAAACGGGAGAAAAGTTATAAAAAAAGGTTGCCTTTTGGCATAGTGGTCGTAATGCTTATAATTATCCTTCAGGTTGTGTGTTCGATCCTTCTAACTATATTTTAGTTGTTAATAGTTTCGGAAATAGCATTGTAGGGGCCAGGTAAATGCCCTCGAGCATATAATTAAATAATAAAAAATTAAACTTTCACTTGAAAGATTTGAAACTGTGACCTCTTGCATATGGAGTGCTATTCCAATCATCCCACCCATGTTTTATTCCTGTTATAGGTTTGGTTTCAAAGTATTTAAGAGCACCCCTCAAAACCAAGCAGACGCACCTTTCCGGCGGCTAATTTTTTCTCTCTTGCAATAATCAAGTGAACGGGTGCATAGAAGCACGCTCACCTCCTAATACTGCTATCTTAGTACCGAAATCCATATTTATCTAAATTTTCAAAAGGTTGTACAATACCTCATTTTTTGGATCAGGAGAAATGCCAACTACTTTTGTATGCTTTATAGATACCCCTTCTTGGAGGTCACCTAGTTCATCCTGAAATTCGTCTTGATTTTGCAATCGTTGCATGATACTGCTTAGTTTTGCAATCACTGTTTGCTTCTTCGGTGCACTGGCTTGTTGCAGAACCAAATTAGATAGAAATGATGGTTGTTTTCTGTCCTCTTTTTCGTTCACAAGATGATCATTTTTCGGACTAAACGGCCCATTGCAGTTGTCTTCATTAGGATCACCATCACGGTGAACTCCACAGCCCATCGTATCTAAAATGATCTTCCCAAGGGCAAACCTAGTCTCTAGAGAATCCCCCTTTCCGAGAAGGTCATAGTTTATCTCAAAAGAAGTTCTGCCCTTTTTGTAGGTTTCCACCTTATGGGCGAGAACATGAAAAAGTTGTCTAGTGTTATTCCCCATGTTTCTCGATATAAATACCTGAAAACGTGAAAAAGAAATGGTAGATTACACTAAAAGCAACATGGAAAGCTCCCTTTAAAGAGATATTTTACAAAAATATGAAATCAATTAGATGCACTTACCAAACCAGAGTAGGGAGAACCAGTGAACTTTGCCATCGTTTTGTTCAGGCGATCTTTGTCTACTAAAGCATCGATAGAATCCACCACGAGCGCTGCTAATTGTTTTATTTTTTCAGCAACCTCGTCATCGGAAATGAACTTATATGGCTCTAGAGTTTCAGGGTCAAAGCTAACTGGTGGTCTACCATATTTCCTTGCAAATTTGAGGCCATCCTCCCAACTCTGATGATAGAGAACAGAAGCAAAAGTCATGATGACAAAAGGATGTTGGGGATTGTTTACTAGTGCCATGTGAAACCCCAAAAGTCCGAACCTGTTTCACAAACGAACATGTTTAGCCAACTTTCTTTGACATATACTACTACACTTACAGCATGCATTTTTATAAAGATGATAAAAGAAGTACCAAAATATTACAGTTTACAATGCAGCTAAAACAGAAAGATTAGTTCAGGGTAATTCTGTTTGGCACCATAATTCAATGTAAATATACGACACTATATTTGATGAAAGATGCATCTACAAATTACTCACTATTTCTAAAGAATGGAGATAGTAACTCATTTTTCATTGCGAACATGAGAATAGCCGAGAGCGCGGCATGCGTCACATTCAATATGAAAAACGAATGTACACGTTCATGCATTATTCATGATGAATAATACAGTATTCAAGATGAATAATACAGCATTCAAAATGAATAAGATACACATATATATATATATATATATACAAGGGCAGGTTTAAATGAAAACTCATCCTTCATTGCGAACGTGAGGACGAAGGAGAGGGTGTCAACTGCCGCGTGGCACATTTAGTATTGAATAATGAAGGTGCACGTTCATGCATCGTTCATGATGGATAATACAACATTCATCTAGCATATAATGTGGCATTTAAGAAACCACTCACCATAAGGAGCTTCCAGAAGGGCGGTCACAAGCAACCAACTTATCCAAATGGGATAACAGATTCTGTAAAGATAAATTATAATAGTTAATTTAATTATAAATTAGCCAAACAAGAAATACAATACATCTTTCACTGTTGCTGAAAACGATCAAAATTGGCAAAGAGAATGGTAACTAATTTGATAAGTACAGAACCGACAAGTGGGACAGAGAGACACCATTAACATCATAGAACTTTGCGCAGACCGGGTCACTTGTTGAGAAATGTATGCTGCCTGCAATGCCAAAATAAATGCTCAACAGTTCCTGTTACTCTGTTAGTTATGTTCTTTAATGACAATAAAGCAGAACAACTGGTTCATGACTCACCTGAAACGGTAGCAAAATCTCAAGAAGATGGTATTTATGAAGCAAGGAGAACGAAGATTCAGCTGCCCCAAATGATAGCATATAATTCAACTCCATGGTTATCCTGAACTGAATAACAAACTGTTATGCTAAAAAAGATAAGTTTTAAACTACTTTGTGGAGCCAGAAAGGTTAAGAAGTTATCAGTGTCCTTTGATGAGCTACGACATACATTAGCAGCAAAAAAAATAGTAAAAAAAACAATAAAGAAGACCTTTCCAACAGTTTTCGTGGGATCTCAATCTTCTACGAGGTGAAAATCAAGATGACCTTTGCAACAGTTTTCGTGTTTGGTGGCAAAAAGAACCAGTTTTAAATTTCACTTAGATTTGTATAAAATGTCTTTATTAAGACAACAATTGTCCAAAAACAGATCTATTATATTTCTCATTTACGTCTAAAAGTATGCTCCAAAAGTTTATGGTTTGGTCTCTCTTTTCAGTTTATTCAATCCAATTAATTTGCTAACAATTATATTGTAATCACTTTAGCAAACAGTTATTCTATCAAATCAATACTCATAAAGTTTCAAAATTGCACCTGGCCTAATGTTGAAATAGATGATATGTTTTTAACAATTGCGCTCTTGATTTCCTTTGACAACGACAAGCCAAGACGAGCAGCAATTCTCAAGCCTCGAAGTATTCTTGCTGAATTGAAGAGAACAATCAGTGTCTAATGTAAGGTTATTACAACAACGATTTGCCATAGCTTCATGTTTAATGAAATGTGTGGATTAGAGGACAAAGCACTAACCAGAGTCCTCTGTGAATGACAGTTGGGCAGGTACTATAGTCCGTAGCTGAATTCACATCACAAACAACTCTCAATAATTTCAAAACAAAATAAATTGATAAATTGCATCATACGTTAGAAAAAGAAGCAGCAGTCACAGGTGACTGGATTTCAAGAAGAATGCTGAAAGTTCCGGTTTTGTAGAACCGCACTCCATCCCCAAAAAAACCAATCAACAAATATTACTAACAGACATTAGAACGGTGAAATGACTATAGTAACCTTTAGCTCTGATAGATCCTTCATTCCATCATTGTAGTCATAGATCTTGTGAATAAAGGGATCAAAGAACAAGCTGCTTCCACAAAAATAGATGAATTATACAAAGCATAGACTAAAAGCCGGAAGAAAATTGAAAAGCAATGATAATAATTTTCAATCGAAACAGCAACAATCCTAAAGTGAGATGAATCCTTTCCAGTGCAATATAGTAGACTTCAAAACGATAGAAATAGGGATGAGATTGGGACTGGACCGGTACTGAACCGGTTGGCACCGAAAAATTTTGGGACTAAAAAGTGGTACCCCAGAACCGAACCGTATTTTCGGATGGGAAAATCGGTACTAGTATCAGGTAGGACCAAAAACTTTAAAATGTATCAAATGTGTATCAAAACCAACCGCAAACCAAAATACCTTCATAATGTTTCAAATTTGTTTCAAAACCAATCCCAAACAATCAAAAGTTCAACAATCCATCGATTTTTTAATGTATATGTAAAGGACCGATTTTTTGACGATGATAAAAAATAATTGGAGACAAATATAGATACTTTGAAAAAGTTTGGGTAGCTTAGAGATGATATAGTTTGATTAGGAAAAGATAAACTTTATTTAAGAGATGATATAGATAATCAAAAAATTTAAAAAGACATTGCTTTTAATATTCCGGTTTGGTTTTGGTATGTTAGGGAAAATCCCGGTACTGAAATACCAAATACCTATTTTGAGGATTATCTGCGATTACAATACCGAATGCATGGTATCGGTTCAGTTCAGGAAAACAGTCCTCGAAGCTCATCCCTAGATAGAAACACTACAGGAGTAGAAAATACCTGTTAATAGTGAAGTCTCTATGCATCGAGTTCTTCCAGCGAAGAAGGTCCAATTTATTAGAGCCGCTAGGCATATGGGAGATGAGATACTTTTCCTTTTCTTCCGAATCCTTGGCAAAAGTATCAAAACTAGTTACCTGGTACAACATACAGATTTCATAACATAAACTGAAATGGACCAGTGTACCAAAGATGACCTCCAACCTATTTGCGCAAAAAAAAATCTGAAAAAAAGAAGACGAAAAGATAGGTAACATGAATGCAACGACTTGCCTCAACAATAGAGCCTTTTATATGCACCCTACATACAGGAAATCGACGACCAACAACTTGATTTCGGTGAAACTGCTTCCTGATCTACAAATATAGCATATACACTTATTACTTATTGATGCCACATACAACAAATTTAGGTCCACAATGACAAATTGATGATAAAAGCTTGGACCCATGAAAAATCACAATTTTGGTAGTTTAAAGGAGCAAAACCTGATTAAGATCAGCTGTGGTGATGACATCAAAGTCTTTTGGCGGTCTCTTGAGAAGCAAATCTCTCACACATCCACCAACTAAGTAGGCTTCAAACCCTGTAAAGAATGAAGTTATGTAAGGATACACAATCGAAGGATGAACCCTGCAAAATACATCTAAGACAGAAGTGGTACGATAATAGGACCGAAATGTAGAAGAAATTAGTTAAGTGGAGCAGTGTACATCCAAACTCCTAATAAATCAAGACAAAGCACCCCGGCGTAAGTAAAATGGGTTTCATACAATCATCATACTTTGGGATGATTTATTGTGTTAACAATAACTAGAGTCTGTATACCAATAGATTCTACCATCTGATCTTTTACTTATTTTTTTTGCTGATAAACTGGCCTAACTTCAGTATTATCAGTCAATAAATGACTTAAGAAAGACAATTTAATAAAAACGTAAAGATCACCAGAAACCTTGCACCTACAGCTTCCAAGAAAGTATTGTTGTTGTTGCTGTTTCGATGAAGTTGTTCCACCAACAACAGGACTCGCTAGCCCTATTGGTAGCTGAAACACGAACCAAGTCAACTGGTATCTATTTATTGAGGACATTTTCGTTTTCTGATATCAATTTCATTCACATATAGTCATGCATACCGCTAGACATGGTTTAATTTCTCATTACATTCCTATGGGCCAATTGTAACGCCCCCAGATACCCGTGACACGATATTGTCCGCTTTGGGCCCAGTCCAGGTC
>LUCG01273860.1:0-12243 GCA_001633085.1 Carthamus tinctorius | reverse complement strand
TGACGTGGCGCTGACGTGGCAGCTGGTACCATTGGTGCAGCTTGGTACCATAGTGGATGGCCTTAAAGACATAAAATGAGTACAATTTCCTTTGTTACTTTGATGAACCCTTTCAAGTTCATGCATGCATCATTCAAGTTGATTTTGTCTAATTTGCTCATTCTTCGCTACAATAACTTTGAGTTTATAGGACATCAGAAAAATAAAGTGTCCTAATAGACTACTTTATAGGACTTAATTTACAGGATAAAAAACGAAAGTCCTATCTAAAAGTGTTGTAATAAGTTTATAAGATGCTTTTAGGCGACTTAACAAGTTTTTAAGCACACTTTTATAAGACATTTTGAGAAAATTAATATCCTATAAACCCATCTTTTTCAGTTAACTTGTTTTTATATGACACTTTTTCAAATAGTGTCTTATAAAATACCTAATACGATGCTTTTTAAAAAAAGTGTCCTAAAAAACTTATTACGACACCCAAAAACATCTTATAAATATATTACAACTTAACGCCTTTAAAATAGAACACTTGATTTTTTGTTCCTATATAATTTTAGTCCTATAAAGTGGTCTATTAAGATACTTTATTTTTTTGATATCTTAGCTATAAACTCAATTTTATTGTACTCGTCTATTGATACATTTGTATGGAAAACTTAATGTAATCATTATAAATATAAACCATAAATTAACAAAAATAATGAGTGCGTCAATGAAAGATATCACCCTATTATTTTCTCCCTTTTTACTTAAATTTTCCCCATACACACCACTTAAAATTAGCCAAAACATTGTTGAAATAGTAAAAGGATTTAAACGCAACTGCTAGCCAATCCAAAAGACAAAAAGAGAAAAGAAAATATATGATAAATTAATAGCAAGGAACGAAATTACACGGCTGAAATATAAATAGTTGAAATAAACTAACAACTACTACTAGAAAGCATCCAAAATTTACCAATTCTAACTCTAATTAAACAACCAACAACTTGATTCTTTTTATACTCATAAAATAATTCTCCAACCATCCTGTAATAAATACAAATTAACATTATCCAAGGACACCAATACAAGATGTCTACTTTCAAAAGAAACATTCTTTTCTCTCATTTAAAAAACATATCTTTGTTATCAGTCCCTCGGTAACACAACCCACAAGTCCACAAAGTCCGAGTTGTCACATCAGCGTCACATCCGCTTTACCCACAAGCCATCACCAAGCCCGAAATAGGAGTACCACCACCCACAAGCCCGAATACCCAATATATATTTACAAAAAGTGAAAAAGAAGGAGAGTGTGAGAGATAGAGAGAGTCTCAGGTTTATCGGGATTGGGAGTCTCACCCTGAGCCCGCAAGGACCGTAGCGGAACCCGATCACGAGCCCAAAGGTGCTACCGAAGGCTTCAGATGTATATCTTCAAACTTCAAAGTCAGCTCTTACAAATATCTTAAAATACGTGTTCAAAAAGTTGATTCCCCGATTTAACTTTTAATGTTGATGCGTGATAAAATTTGAATAATGATGTAGCATTATTATCTCTGTTATCTGTTCAAGAGTATACTTCTTTTAAATTATTAGAATCTCAAAACTCCACTTGTTTTAAAAGTTTGGTACACACCTCGTGGATGAAGTGGAGGCCACACCCGAGAGCATTGATGGCTCATTCTACTTTAGTGGCTTGTAGATTTTGTTAATGATTTAGGGGCTTTTTGGTTAATTTTCTATCAAATCCTGTATGAATAAAGTTGTCTGTGTGGATTGATTGCTATTTGTATAGATTGGAAAGGATTTTGTATGAGAGGGTCTTTCCATGGATGAGAGGAGCGTGTTTATTTAATTAGAAGACCAGGTTTAGAAAAACTTGGCTATCCAGATAAAGCTTCCCGTAAAAGCTTATTAAGAACTTGGTTGTCTAGATAAGTATACATGATTGAATAAGCTCGGAGTTTCATTAAACTCATCAAGCTACTAACACTTAGAACCTATGTACTCATTACCAGATGTAAGGTAATTGGGCACAGTTGCAGACAACACCATAAATCACCAGATGCATATGTCATCAAGATTATTCTAGCATAATTGATTGGTATGTCATACACTAGCACGTACATAGCAGTTCACAGAGAAGAGCGACCACACTGTTCTTGACCACCGGATTGTTGAAAGGCACTGGATCCATCAACGAGCTTGGATTGTTAAATCCTCCTAATTATGGCTTCCAAAATCTAAAGAAAATGAAATATTTATGATGAATTTTGGTAAATGAAAAAAGTTTAAAATGCTATCGGCGTCTACTTGTCGTTGCAGTAGGATTTCTTGTTTCTTTTTTAAGTTTTTTAGTAAATTAAAATTCGCTTTGTAAAAGTTAAAATCTTGGAAAATTAACTGAGTCGATAAGTCGATGCTGTAGAACGAAAATCTTTGTTCTAAATTTACGAAAATGAATTTAATACGATAATCTCAAACTTAAGGACTTAACAAAACATAAATAAATTTATAGGGAAAAATAAAAATACACTGATCTTTTACATTTCATTATTATAGAGAAATATATTTACTTATTGGAGTTTGGATCTAATTTTCCAGCGATAGCTACAACAAGTTATTGCAGCAGATAAAAAAGTTTATAGCAATGACATGCTGTAGATAAAAAATCAAAATTTTTTATTTTAATGCTTATTGCGATGACGTGTCATTATTGTGGGGAGCTACAACTACAAGTATGTAGTGACAAACTCTACAGCAACGACCGACCGTCGCAATAAATCAACAGTGACGATATTTGTAGCACAAAATTCGTCGCAATAGAGCCAATTTGTTGTAGTGACATGATCGGTATGCAACGAAGAAATATTGATGAGGTGGCAGAATCTCCAAGGCAATGCGGATGTTATTAACAATGATCACAACTAGTTTTATCATCGATAACACTCTCGCTGATATCTTCTTTCTTATTGTAGGTATAGTTGAACAATTACCTCTCCGATATAGATTTGAACATCTTAGATTACGGTTGGAGAGAAGTGTGGTTATAGGTGCAAGGGGTGGACGTAATGGGTTAAAGGTGGAAAAGCCAATGATACAAGATTTATCACTGAAAATAGATAGTGTGTGTGTGCGTGCGTACACACACAAATTAAGAAGAATAGTTAATGTGTCAATGTATTAACTCAATCAACCCGACTAACCCAACCACCCCGTACGGTGTGGGTTGGGTTGGGTTGGGTTGAGATATTTTAAACTGTAAGCAATGGATTGGATTGCTTAAATGCTTTCAACCCGATCACCTGTGAGCAAACCCTAGTGCCAAGAAGGGCCCTGGATAATCAATCTATCATCAACTTGAGTTTCCCACCAATAATTAATTTACCCACCATATTTTGTGACTATTTAAGTGACGGATCACCTCTCTAGCGACGGATTTCTTAGGGAAAGATTTGCAGGTAAAGTCTTCCATTTAGTAGTGAGTATGATTTGATGACATATTACTAGGCCGTTTGGGTCTAATTGTTGTTATTTCAGTTTTTTAATACAATATAACTCTAAGTTGGATTTGTATGAATATGCGTAATATGGTTGAAATGGTTCGATGTTTACGATATTGAAAGTTTTTCGTTGCAACATGATAGATAGTTTATACGTTTTAAGTTGTAATGTGATGTTACAACCCTAATAAAAATTAGGGTGTAACAGTAATTTATGTTTATTAATTTGATTAGAGTTAGACAAAAACAATATCTTTGATATTTATTATAACAATAAATACATATATACATACATGATTCATAATTCTATTCCTTCAAATATATAACTACTTAAAAAATATAGCAACATTTTCAACTACAGGTGAATTCAACAATTTAAAACCATATGAAACACATTCCATTTTATTTGTTTCTTAAAGTTGAAGGAACATGGAAATTATGGTAAGTCCCATACCTAGCTAGGGACCATTTGTGTGACCATTTAATGTTGCATCTATTCATGTGCACTTATTACCCTACAATATCAGTCTAATACTTCTTCACACTTTTGGTGTTTTTAGTTACAATTTTTATTTATTCTCCTTAATTTTTAAGTATCTAAACTAGTTTCTGGAAATCTAGAAAAATAGAACTCAGAATTTTGTTACAAATCTAGGTTTTTTAACCTTCATAAAATAAGGGCAACTTGTGTCTAAAATGAATATGGTTTCTTTCGATTGTCAATTTGTTATTTTGGTAAGGATAAGGTTCAGAAAAACCCAACAAACTATTATAGTTTGAATGAAAACAAAATTAACTTTTCCATTTTGAATGATTAAGTCACTGAACTTTTTTTTTAATGAAAACACATTAAACTTTCTTATTTTAAATCATAAATCACTGAACTATTTTTCTAAATGAAAAACTCTTTAAATTTTCTCATTTTGAACTATTAACTTCTTGTAGCCTTTTTCAATAAAATAGAACGTCTTTAATTTTTTTTACTTATATTCTTTTCACCTAAACTGATTTAGTTTCTTTTTACTTAAAAACATTCCTATCCTATTACATATGTTTTTTTTTGTTAAATCATGCAGGTAAGCAATTTATAATAGTTCGATGGTTTATTCATCCAAAATAGAATATTTAGGGACTTAGGCTATGTTTGGCAAACTAGCTGATAAGCTAGCTGTTGATTGATAAGTTAGCTAGTAGCTGATAAGCTAGCTTATGAACAAATTATGTTTGACAAAAACTAGCTTATAAGTATGTAAAATGACCAAAAAGAGTATTTTTTTATTTAATAATTAGTATTAACAAGAGTATAATTAGAAAAAGCTCCCAAAAAGCTACTCGAATTAGCGTTTCAAAATGCTGGCTTATAAGCTAGCTTATGATATATGTTTGGATGGACTAGCTTATAAGCTAGCTTATCAGCTATTTGTTAAACACACCCTTAAACATTTAAAATAAGAAAATTTAATGATTTTTCTATTAAAAAAGTAGTTTAAGGACTTAATTTTTCAAATTGAGAAAGTTTAATAGTTTTTTAATTGAAAAAAATAGTTCAATGATTTTATTATTAAAAATGTGATAGTTTGTTGGAGTTTTTTTATATTTTTCTTTTTGGCAAAAATAATATAAAAGGCATTAGGAAGAGTTGATAGATTGAAAACAATTTATATAAAGATCTAAAGTTTGAATTAATCTGTTGAAGGTTTATAGTTTGAAAATGTCAAATTTATACATTGACATGCCTTTTGAAACAACATTCCCAAAATAAAGATTTTTGCAAATTGTAATAATAAAATTTGAAAATATGTTTGTACTAATTGAGAAAGCTGTGGGTCTTTTACAAGCATTTGAATGAATCTCAAAAGTCTCATTTGTCTTCTAAAATTACATACATACCTGTATATCTTCATCATTTAAAACTTTTTGATGATAAAATTTTATCTAACACTCTTAATAACATATGCACTATTTAGTTAATTTGGAAATTTAATAATAATTATATTATTAAAATATTTTTATAAATTCATGATTCAAATACATTTTGATTTTTTTTTTCAGATTAAACTGATAATACATTTATTCTCATTAGTGAAAACAATCAAAATAATATTTCACCCTCCCTAAATATGAGTTTTAAAGATTTCTTAAAATTTGAAGATGAATTTATAGCTTTTCTCTCTTGGTTTTATATTCTAGAAAATATTTGATGGTAGCTATTAAAACAAAATAATCTCTAAAATCTTTATTTAAAATAGATGTTAAACATGCTCTAAAGCTTATAAACTATTAAGAGTTGTAGCATCGGATTTGTGATCAATTATTTGAATGGTTTTAGATACACTATTCGGAAGTCTTTGACACCTAAAGCTTGGGTGACATTTCAGGAGAAAGAACGAGTACTATTTGACGTGTGTGAGAGTACTGAAATTATGACCCACTATAATAAAGTCATATCTGTTAAAAGGTTTTAATAGCAAGTGTCTGCTTAAAACTTTTATATAACACTTCTCAAAAATACCATGTAAGATATGTATCACTTGTAAAATCGTTATAATCGTTGTAACAAATTGTGTTGGGACATAATTGAAGTAAAATGTCATTAATTTTCTTATGACAATGTATGAAGATTATCTTTTAATAGCAAGCGTCTCCTTAAAAAATTGTATATAACACTTCTCAAAAGTGTCATGTAAGATATGTTTTGAAAAGCATCTTCTAAAGTTATGGCAATGCTTTTAAATATGATAGGCAATCATCTGCTATTATAGATTGAAGTCTTATAAAAGATTTTATTAAAACATTTAAATATTTTGACGTTTATATGAGTTTTATGTGCTCTGACATATCAATATAGTTCTAAACGTGATCACCTTTAACTCCCCATCATGATAAAGTGTGTTAGGGTGCACCATACTTTTTGTTTGATAACATGGGTGTCGTGTAGATGTGTTGTAAGGAAATCAATTCATCTAGATCGTCTAATTAGTAATCAAACTTTTAGTTGTCTGCTATCCATTTTATGGTGTAAGGCTCTGCTTTTTATGGTTTTGGCGGTTTGGAAACGGACCAAGGGCTTTGGCTATTTTTAGATTGGTCCAAACTGCCAAAAACGGTTCGGTTTAACTTGGTTCTACCAGTTTGAGTTGTCCACCAGTTTTGTTGAACAACCTTACCATTTGGCTAGTTTGAAAAACAAGTTTGCATTATTATTCTTGAAAAAAGAGCAAATAGCTACTTGACTATTAAAATTAATGGACAGACTCGAGCAATTAAAATTTATATATATTTTACTCGATCAAATTTTTTATTAGAAAAAGTTACAAGTACATATCGTAGGCGTTAGACTAGATTTCGTCTATTGATTATCATCCGTCTTCCAAATATATACTATATGTGATATGTCATGTGGTACTTTTCGAAATCTCGATCTTGAGATATCAGATGGTGCCATATTGGTTGTTTAAGAATTGAAATTCTAAATGTTGATAAATATTTGGGAAAGAAATGTTCATACTCCATAAAATATGGAACTAATTTTTCTTAAGTTATGTTTTACACCTTAATTTTGAGTTAGGAAAATAATTATGTATACTGAATAAATATACATAACTTATGATTTTATATTATTTATTTTAATGTAAAAGATTATTAGGCTCGATATCCGGTCGGCAGCTTGTATATAAGATGGGTCCAGTTATCAAGTTGCAAAACGGTCGTGGTTTTATTACATGTGGTGCACTAGACAAGAAAAATATGTTAGGTCAGTCGGGACGTGCAAACTCACAAACGATAAGGTCTACATTTGAGAGAGAAATGATATATATTTTATAGTTTTGTAATGTAAAGATTTATTCATATAAGGTATTGAATCGATAAAAAAATTTGTAAAACTCAATTGAATTTTTTGGACTTTCCCCATGAACTACCACGGTAAGCGTTTTACAGCTTAAAAAGAATCAATTTGTTCAATATATGTTATGAGACTTAATCGTTCAAAATGTAAAATTCTGTTAGTTTTTTCTTTCAATTTTTTCTTTATTAAAATAATAATTTTAACATTATCTTTTATTTACACAAGAGTAAATTAGAATTTTCGTCCGCATGGTTTGATAAAATTTCAATTTTCATCCCTTTGGTTTAGAAATTCAGTTTTTGTCCATATGGTTTGTTAATTATTCTTATTCTCATCCTTATGATTTATAATAGAGTAAACTACAAATTTTGTCCGTGTGGTTTAATGTTTATACCAATTTTCATCCATGTGGTTTAATGTTTATAACAATTTTCATCTCTGTGGTTTAGGAACTGCTCTTGTCATCCCCTTGGTTTTCATTTGCTTCTATTGTCGTCCCTTAAGCTAACTCCATCAAGAAAGTTGGTTAAAATTAGGGGTATTTTAGTCCTTTTAATGATTTATCTTATTTTTCATTAAAGAAATTAATAATAGTATTGTATATTTTTTTACAATATTTTAATATCATATATATATATACATACATATATACACACACATTCCAGATTTCCAGTAAAAAAATTTGACTATCATCTCCGACAAGTTCCCTTTCCGGCAAGTCCCTCATACATCTCCGGTGACTGGTAGAAAAACCATAAGGAAAAGAGGATTCCATGAAAAAACAGGAGGAAATGTTATTGGTTGCAATGGAGTGGAAAGTGCAAGGGTTGGACTATGGCGGTGGGTAGAGTAACAAAGGGGGTCCCTGCGGTTTCTTCCCCCTGTCAAGGTTTCTAGGTTGAAGTCATCTGGTTATTAGTTCTCAAAGAGCCAACAAAACCAGACCTCGAAAGGATAATCACCACATCAATCAGACCTCGAAAAGGTTCGTCTTTATGGTTTCATCCCCAAAGTAGATTGAGAAGGTCGTAGGAGGAGGGAGGGGAACTGACATATCAACGGGGTTCTCTAATGCAATCTGGGGGATGAGTAGTTTGGAGTGGGGGATAAGAAATGGCGATCACGATGGTTTGAGTAACAAGCGGCGATTGTACCCGTGCTTTTGTCCCCATAATAGATTGAGAAGGTGTTCGGCGGTTGGAGGATATGGAATGAGAAGGTCGATTCAATTGTAATAAAACCTCCAACAAACCCACAATCACTATCATCATCATTTTGATTTTTTTATTAATTTATACTCTTCTTAAATCGCAATCCACAGCTGCATTTAAGCTGATTTGGAGAACTATTTATGTTTGAAGATCAAACAGATAAAGTTGTATAGATTTATGAAGAATAGAAGGGTTTTATTCACATATGAAGTTTTCACGAAACATAAATCGATTCAGAAGCTTCAAATGGCTTCTATGGCTTCTTATATCCTTCTTATTCTTCTTACTTAGATTCATCAGCAATCATCAACCTAACACAAATTCGTTGAAAACAATGATAATTTCTCACATACAATCCAACGTCGTGGCTGATTTAATCCAATTTGATGATTTATTTAACGATTTGAAGGTTAATGGCTTTTTCGTTTACGTTTACGTTTCCTACAATTTCAGCACTGTTAATGGCTTTTCCGCCATTGGTCACGCACGTGGTCTTTTATCGTCGACGGTTGATCTCATCTCTTCAGAGCTTCCGTTCTGGAACCCTGTAAATTCGTCGCATCTCATGATTACGGTTCCAACCCTGTGGTTTCTACCCTCTATCAAGAATTATAGGTTAAGATCCAAGTCTCTGTAAACCAAACCTTGAAAAAATGTGTCCATGTGGTCTCATCCTCGGAGTAGAATGAGAAGGTTGCCGAAGGAGGGAAGGGAACCAGCAGACTAACGACCAAAGAGGTTCTCTTCTAAAATTTGGGGGCAAAGCAGTAGTGGGTGGGGATAAGAAGCGACGATGATAGCGGTTGGACTAACAAGCTACAATGATGATTGGTGGAGTAACAAGCAACAAGAAAAAGATGGAGGTCGATTAACGATTTTGATTTCAATTTTTGGTTGATCTTGATTTCCAGATGCCATGGAAAAGAAGGGTTAGGTTTTTTAAAAAATTACTTTTCTTTATAATTTAAAATAAAAAGGAAATGGAAAAAAGACACAATTGCCCCAACATTGGGGGCACATGGAAGGAGTTAAGGCTGTTTTGCAATGCTGTTAGATTCAAGGACGAAAATAGAAGTAAATGGAAACCTTAGGGATGAAAAAAACAGTTTTTAAACCACAGGGATGAAAATCGTTTTAAACATCAAACCACAAGGACGAAAATAGTAGTTTACTCTTTATAATATATATTGTTGTTTTGGTCCTTATGGTTTACAAATATTTACTACTTTGGTCTCTTGTCCTTAGAGAGCATCAAAATGCAAACCATAGGGGAGAAAATGACAATTACTAAATCACAGGATGAAAGTCATAATTTTTAATAAATCACAAGGATTAAAATTGTAATTTACTCTTTACAAAATTATAATGCTTTTATTACTCACAAAATTATATTATGTTTATTTTGATGGCATGGGATCATTGTGAGCAGTGTCAGTTTTGGTGAGAAATGTGATAAGTATTTTTAAATCATAAATAACCTTTTATCAAATACGTTTTTATGAATTGCGACTTAAAAGGGACTTGATCTGATACATCTTAGTACATCTTATCGTTGTGCATCTTATCTCGATTGTACAAAAGGTTGATTCCGGCAACTCCAACCGGTCCATACTTGATTGCCAATACCATAATGTGGAGGGACATTCCTGACTCACTCAGAGATTGTGGCTATGAGAGTGCATGGGCTCGAACCGGAGACCATTTGATAATGTGCAAACCTTCTCCCATCCATTACCAATCGAGCTACATGTCATTTTAATGTTCGTCCATTTCTCATCAAATTTAAGACTTTTCACTAAAGCCCCAACACTATTTTAATTGTATTAAAGATGTTATATATTTCTTTATTCGTATCAAAAATATATTAAATTCCTAAAATAATAATAAAACCGAAAACAAATTTATTTTTTAATGTAAAAAATTGTGCGAATAAAAACAAAGGAGGGCCATATGTTAATAGTGTGAGAGAGACCTTTTGCCATTTTAGTCAGCAAGTACAGTTTCACTCACAATGTAACAAAACACAATCTTTAACTTAATTAGGTTAAAGATTGTTTTATTAAAATCTTTTATTTTATTTTATTGGTTCATGACATTTTTAATAGACAAGATTTTTAACTTTATTTAGTTTAATCGTTATTTTTCTAATAGATCTTCACTTTTGTTTCACCTTAGGGACATTATATTATTTCATTGGAGGGAATAGTACTTTGTGTATCTATTAATGAGAAGATGTTATTTTACAGCGTGAAACAAAATTTGAGTTTTATTTCTTGTGATAACTAGCATTTAGAAACAACACTATTTTGTAAAACCCTAATCATCAAAAGGGCCCTAAACAAACTAAAATACAGATTGATTTCGTCTTTGATTTCTTTCGGTTTCCTTAGACCATTATCGCAGAACCTCTATAGAATCGTTACAAGAAAGCGTGAACATGAAATGAAATAAACCTACTAAAACAAAGTGAAAATGATGAAGACTAAATGAAAATGAAGGTAGTTTAAAAAATATGCTACCATTAAACCAACACAACATTCGAGAAATGGAAGGGGAAATAAATGTTAATTCTACCATGCTGGGTTGTTTACTATGGTCCACTTGCCTTTGAGGATTACGTTGTATGACAATTTGTTCACTCCCAATGTGTAAAGTCAATGCTACCGAGCATTCCAGGGAAGCCATGTAGCGACTCATGTGCCGCGTACAAATAATGAATATCGTTAGCAGTCGGTTTACGCAAATATTCTCGTGCGTATAACTGACTAATTCCAATACAAAAGTGTTGTAGGGTTTCCCATGAAATCCTTTCGGACATCTTCAGGAACTCATCACATGTATCGGGAACGATACCGTATACTAGTTGGCGTATAGCCGATACTTTGTTGAAAATATGGATATTCTTGCTCCATATCTTTAACTATTCGTAGGAATAGTTCTTTGCTCATCTGGAACCTCATTCTGAAAATGATTTCACCATATAGTGGGTTTTCTGAAAAGTAATCTTGCATCAAACGTTCATGTGGAGCTTCACGGTCTCTGTCGACAAAAATTCTAGTTGTTGGACCCCTCGTGTGTTGTAACATATAATAGTATGCCATGTTACCAACCATTCTCAAAGCTTGAAGGTTACGTGTGTTAGCCTCTTCGTCTGATGACTCCTCACTTGATGACGATGATGAATAATCGACCATTGATGATGATAATGATGATGAACCCATTATTTTTTTATTTTGAAGAAAGAAATATGAGAGAATATGATTGAAATATGAGATAATTATGAGAGAATTATGAGAGAAGTATGAGAGAATATGAGAGAATATAGGGTTTAAATATTAAAAAAATAATAAAAATAAAAAAATGAAAACGGTCACATGATCGTTAGGGGAGAAAACGGTCGAAAAAATAGGCTTTCCCTTGTGGGGTGGCTAGCCCGGCTGGGTTGAATTGTGCCATCCCGGCGGGGTGGGGCGGTGTTACCCTGTGACCCCGCCGTCCTGTGCAGCTCTCCCTGCTGAGATGGGTTCCCACTCTGTTCACCCTTATAGAGGTTGGGATATTTTAGGATTTAGAATAATGGGATAAATCAAAAATAAAAATTATCATATTGACATTTTCTAAATTAAAGGGGAATATAATAAAACAAGTTAGACGGATGTATGAGATCGATCCTCAGAGTCCTCAACCTTTTTGC
>LUCG01273745.1:0-12173 GCA_001633085.1 Carthamus tinctorius | reverse complement strand
GCGTGAGAACAATAGGTCCAAAAACCTTTCTCTTATTGAGGGAATCTAACTCAACCTGAATAGTGTCTTTCCATTTAACCCAATCCTGTCTATTTTGACATTTGATGACAGATGTTGGTTTAGGATCATCATTTCCAAAAACATCACATGTAACAGCATAAGAATCTTATCCATTTGAGCATTGAAACCATCGAGAATCTTATCAATGAAAGTCATAACAAAGGCTGGAGACGAGTGGATATTACGGGACACACTACAACCCATTGTGGTATTACGATTACGATCAATCGGGAGCGGGAGGTTCGGGATCGGGACCGGGACCGGGACCTTCGGGTTCGGATTATTAGAATTATGTAACTTGTACTCCTGTAAGTTGTAACATATATATAAATAAATAAAAGGTATGTATTTTAGTCAATTAGTGATGTATAATTATATATGTAATATATATAAATCAAACGTACGTGTATTTTAGTGTCATATTAGTATCAACTATCAAGTTTGTGACTTTAATAATTAAGTTCTTAATTAGAATAATAGTATACAAAAAAAAAATCAAACGTAGATAAAAAAAATTGACGTAAAACACCCTAAACCGGTTTTGTGCCCGGCCCGAACCGGTTTGGGTTTTCCAGTTTACAAACCCTGGATTACCGGTTCAGCCCTATTGGTGTATAGCTCGGCCCGAACCCGACCCGGTTCAAGGCCAAACCAGTTTGGACCGGTACTGTAGCGAACCGGTTTAGGCCACAGCCCGGCCCGGCCCGACCCGAAACCAAAAGTTGGCCATCACTACCCCCATGTCACCCAACACCACATGAGTTTTTCATTTCCTACCATCTGATTCCTGTAGAGAGTACTACAAACATTTCATACCCTCTAAATTTTTATTATTATTTTAATATTAAAAATCATGTTGCATAAAAGACAATATTAAAATCAACCATTTTTATATCTTGATCGGTTATCAATTAAAAATATAAATTTCTTATGTTGTTTTACTAAAACTAACATATTCTTTTGACTTACATAAAGAAACAAAAACAAAAACAAACTGGGTCTTTACACATTCACTCACAAAATCAGTATGAGATATTAAATCATCTCAGGAAGGTGTACCCTTTAGGTGTTACCGAATAAGATTTCCGTCCTTGCCATTTTCATCTAGCAAGGTAAATGACCCCATAAGAGCTTACCGGTTAAGTATATGATAAATGGCTCCTAAGCCGAATCAAATCATATTGTAGGTTCTATAGGAACCGATTTCTGGCATACCTAGGGCATTGTGTGTACAAACATTTCAATGCCTTGTAATCCTGTCAATATATCAAACAAGAAAACTGTATGACACCAAGAATCCCATTTAAATAGAAACCAAAAGTTATCAACCATAATCCAAATTAACCCAAAAGAGTGTGCAAAGCTTACAAATTGCATCTTTTAAAGATACAACACAGTTCTTGCAAGCTTTGGCAACTTATTCCCCCAATTTGATGAAATGCAAATCCATAAGAACTTATTCCCATCACGGAACGGCCAAGCGTACCGCAAATTTAAAGATGTGTCTATGTAAAATAGTACCAAAAGTCTTTTTGGGTAAATGATGTAAACTAGCATGCTTATCTCAAGCAATTTTCTTGGCCCGACCAGTAGAAGGTGCAGCCTCATCTTTCTTTGAACCAGAGTCCTCGGGCTTCTTTGCCCAAGCAGGAGCCTGGTCAGGTTCATAACGGTAGTCATAAAACAGTTCTTCCCCAGCAGAGATTTTTTCTTTAGCAAATATACCTACCCTGTGATCTCCAGCCACCATAAGAACCTGAAAATTATTTGTTAAAATAATACATTAGCAACTTTGTAGTAGAAAAACTTGTTGTCACAAACCACAAGGTTGTGGCATACTAACCCCAATGTGGCAGCCTACTGGTTAAGGCTTGGTGTTGGGGGAAAACCCACCCAAGTTCGAATCCGGGGGTGAGCAACCAGGGGCCACTGAGTATTAATCCCAGGGGAGCATGCTTTAGCTCTCGGTAAAAATTACCAAGGATGTAGCTTGGGCAAACCCAGGTGAACCTTATCAAAAAAAAAAAGGTTGTGGCATACTGGTTAAGACCTGTGGGGGAAGTGGCTTGTTAGCCCTTTTACCCCAGGTTCGAATCCAGGTGCTTCCAGATTGTGGTCACTGGGGATTAACTCAGGGCAGCATGCTTTAGCTGTCGGTGACCTTGCCGGGATTAGTCGGGGCAAAGTCTCGGATACCCTTCCAAGAAAAACTTCTTGTCCCACATTTGGCAGACAAAAGTGTGACAAAATTGGTAAATTACTAAAACCATGTCAAATTAAAACACAAACATTTCACAATTATTTCACCCGCCTACTTCACTCTTGCTTGTCCAACCATGTCCTGTTTGTTGTCAAGGTATCTAAGATGCAACTATAATCATACCTTTGCATAACAATTTGGAGTTGGAGAATGATTGGCGAACTTCAATTTGTCGCCCTTGCGGCAAGCATCAAGAACATACTACATAGTGAAAACAAAAGTATCAATATTTTAGTTACTAATATAAGGGAGAGAAGAGTAAATATCTCAAGAGGCTAGAAGACAATATATCGTACTTGGTCATTAAGGTTGAAGAGAAATGAAGAATTTTCTCGGTCATAGATTTTTCCACGCTTGTCAGCTTCATAATGCGAGATCAATTCTCCGGTGTATTCACCCAGATATTCATGTTTAGGTACGGTGTTCTGAAGGGGAACTAAGATGAGTTGCCGGGAGAAAAGAATAGCAAAATCATAGAAGAGCAATTCAACATACCTTTAAGAAAGCTCCCCACCCAGAGACGTCAGATCTTCCTAGCAAAACCTGTGCATCAAACGGTTACGATCACACCAAAACAAATCGACCTGATTTTTTTGGTAGAAACCAAAAGCATATCACATTTTCGGGTCTTTAGGCTATGTTTGGCAAATAGTTGATAAGCTAGTTGATGGCTGATAAACTAACTCTTAGTTGAGCCTATTGTTGGCCGATAAGTTAGCTGATTAAATACTCATTTTTGGTAAGTTAGCTACTAAGCTAGATAACAAAGCAAAATGACTAAAAAGGAACATGTTGGAAAATTAAGTAATTACCTAAAAATATAAGGGTATAATTGGGAAAAACACCCATGAAGCTTGTTGAAACGCTACATGAAGTAACTTCTAATTAATAAAGCTAGTTTATTGAATAGCTAGACGAGATTTTTTTCATAAGTGTAAAAAATAAGTTAGTTTATGGTTGTCAAACATGACCTTAGTAAAGCAACTTTTATAGCTTTGACAGGTCCCACCCATTGACCTGGTATTGTTGGCCTGGGTTGGAACCAGCTTATGCACCATTGGTTAATGTTCAATTTAGCTTTACAAAGTGCATACATAAAAAGATATAAATTTTTTTTGAACGGCATAAAAAGATATATAAATAGTTACCCTTTGTTGTTGCTTGAGGAGAAGCTTCATATTCTTGCATTCATAATTATCGCCTTTTCGGTCAGGGTGGCCAAGAGTGCCATCACCACAGCTGCAAAGTTGATTAAAAAGTTTCATTACACATGGATGATAAAGGGAGACCATAGAGAGATGTCAGACAGCTAAACACAACCATCAATGTAATTTTGTGAAACTAAGAATTCTTAGGAAAATGTGTTAGTAAGCTAAGATATCACATGTGCATTCAAATAGCACAAACAACAATTGGCTTATCTGAATCCATGTCAAATCTTAAGACAGGACAACTAGCTTTTTGCAATTCCTAATACACCAAGGCAATCAAGTAACCGATAAAGAAATTGAGCTATATTATTTCCATAAAAGAGCATAAACTAGTTACAAATCCTTTTGCATATTCACTTGCCATAGGAAACACTTTTGTATTATATGTATGCTCAATTTTATCAATATAAATTTAGCAAACCAATTATCTCACCTGATCCAGCAATGTCGGCATACATCCGGATCACATTCTCTATTAGCAGCATAGCATGGGCACTGACGACTTCCGCACTGGCTTTTAGCGCAATGGCATCCCCTAAAACGATTTTTACAAGTTTTTGGGCATCTAATGAACAGAAAAGTGAAATTTGTTAAACAAGACAAGAAAAAGGAATGGATTGGATAGAAAATGTATATTAGGATTCTACTTATATGATGACAACAGAGCCTTACCCACAATATTTTTCACAACAAGTCCCATTTTTTCGGCAAGAACAATCGTCTCCACAGGTAGATTGACACCCACAAGGCGTGTACTGACGACAAGGGATATCTTTTTTATCAGAAATCCGTTTCCTCATTGAGTGGTGCCCAGGAGACTTCCACGTATACTTTAAGCGGCGAACTCTATTTCTTCTACGTAAGAATCTTGATCTTCTTTTTATTGCCAAACCCTAGTGAATAATTAACAAAAATACAAGAAAATGTTTTGATTGTTAACACAAGTGCTCGGTGCAACAAGTAGAGGATGACACCATAGTGACCCATACTAACCATATTCTCTTTGCTATCAACCCTGCAGCCATCACCCAGAGAATTTGTGCCATCGTTTCCTTGAGATGATGGCTTATTCTCATAAGAATTGAGGACATGATGCACCTCCAAACATGTCTTCAGACCACCCAGAAGATTCCTAGCTATCAAACAGCTGCAATAATGATAAAAAGAACATGCATTATAGGAGGAAATAATAAAGTATTATCTGCTAAAAGAACAAATCTTCCAGAAAATATGATGCTCCACATTAGTACATGTTTGGCTGATATACCTACAATCACCCGGTATGTGATGGATGAGGTACCTTTACACTTTCTGAGATAATACACTAATGTTACTTCAAGACCCCACCAACAAATACCACAAAAAATTTAGATGTAGACTTGTGGTATATATAAATATTAAACAAGAAGTGTCAATTGGGATGATGAAAGAACATGAATCTAAATTATCCTGAGCTTCAATAAACATGTTGCAACTGTAGCTATCATCGACAAAAATACATCACTTGATCAAGTTTGAAAACTGAATGACTGTAACACTGCCTAAAAGGATCATCGATTTGACTGATAAAAGCTGCAACTAAAAAGGATCACACTTTGGTAAGGAGAAATCATGGAACTCAAGTGTTGCAGAAATAACAAACTTCAAGAAAATGGAAGAGAGAAAAAATACCCTCAAGATGACAAGCTCCATTTGAGAAAGATCCCAAGAACTAACAAACATGATGTATGTAACCCAGAACCTTCATGGACCAATAGAAGTGATGTACTAACCTGTTCCTGCCAAACATCTCCAGACCTTTTTCAAAAAGAGCCTTTTCCAAAGTTCGCCAACTTTTAAAATCTGTTACTTCTTTCTTCGTCGGAGGATCAGGAACTTGAACCTGAAGAGACTTATGGTCATCGGGAACCAAGGAGACTTTCCTCCTGGACCTTCTGATACTCGAGGATTTTGCCTCTGGTGATAACGAGCTAGATTCTTTGCTTTCTTTAAGTGAATTAGATAGAAACTGACTATCTCTTGAGCCCGGACTTCTGCTTGCTACAGAATCAGAATCAGAAGTCACATTCCTCTGTGTTTTCTTCATGGCAGTAGCGACATGTTTGCCATTTCTTTGATGAGTTCCACATTTTCCGCCACGTTTGTTCTTATGTGGCAATGGAGGATGACAAGGATTCACGTCATGAACTGGCCTAGTCTCGGAGTCGCTGCTTTCTGTGACATTTTGAGTATTTGATGCAATATTTCCACTCTTGCAAGGGTTTGACCTCCTCCTTAGGGACGGGCCATTAGATTTATCCCTAGATACCAGAACGCCACTAGTGTCTGATGAAACCACAGGCATTCGTTCAGTATTCAGCTGCATAGAAGATGCTACTTCCAACTTTTGGACCTAAAAACAGATCAGGTAGGTCCCAGATTAGCAATTATAAATGAACTGTCCAACTCACTGCGCAATTCATCCAAGTTTCTAGGTCATGTCCACAATGGAAAGCCCACATATACCTGGAGATAACAATGTTGGCCACAGGGGACATTTTCTTCCTCCAGGCCATCCCAAGTAAGCTTTTCAGCCTAATTAGAAGATTTGAAGTTAGCATGATTAGCCATAGGAATCAGGTGAATTCAGCTGAATAAGCAAGGATCAACTTACAGGAAATATAAGTTCTTGTGAGCAGCCATGTAATTTACAGTCAAATATCTGCCAAAATAAAAACGGAATACTGACCAATTGCAAAAAGTACAGAACCAAAACCAAGAACAGAAGACGTATCACAATAAGGCTTACAAGGCATCTGCGACAAAATAGGTTGTCAAATGAATCTTGAGCTGCTTCAAGATCTTTATCAAGAAACGAGCTCATATTGGAGTCTTCCTCTCCAGGTTTAGAGCTTTCTATTGCATTCTGTCTGCTAGCAAGAGCTTCATATCTTGCCTGTATAAGATGTTGATGATATTTGTTATCTCCATAAGCAAGTGCAAGAAAAGGGAAAACAGATGGACTTTGCACTATGACCGGTCTCTACAACATTCAAGACTCAGAAGGAAACAAAAACCAAATAGAAGAAAGAAGCAAAGACGAATAGAGAGCAAAAATCATGAACTATAAAGGTATATCCGGTTAGATCTTACCTTGACTTCACAGGGTTTTCTAGACAAGCGCTGGGCCAGTACATCAAAGACGGTATCAGATGATCCAAGTTCTTCAATGGTCATTCTGAAAACATTACAACACAACAAGAACACGTAGTAATATTAGTTAGTGTTGGACCGAAAACTTTTACCATGGACTCAGCAAACAACCAACAAAAACAATATCCAAGATCAACTCATTAACAAGTACAAATCATTCAAAAATGCTGCTGACTCGTTACACAGTTGAACATAGACCAAAACATACAAGAAAGGCTAAAAGTTTATTGGGTAACCAACAAAAGAAAGGGATGAAACCACAACAAAAGATGTGATGAACGTTGAAATTTAAATGCGAAAAAGAGAGGATAGAGAATCTTTTGACAAGTTTATCTTGCATTAAGATAGATGATCTTGATGGAAATTACAGGAGATAAGTATAAAGTAGCCACTAGCCAGTCCCTATTAATAGGAGAACAGCAAAGTTGAGAAGGTTTTCACTCTTTTCTTAAAATGAAGGAATAAGATTGAGCATCACAAGGAGCAGCATTTAACCGATCTTCAAGGGAAAGAATAAATGCAGAAGTAAAACATTACTTCAATTAAAAAAAAAGAAAAATTAGTACAAACAATAGCAAAAGACTATTAAGGGAAAGAAACGAAAACACAAATTTTGCCATAGAAGATAACCAAACACCCCCCTCCCAAAGAAAAAAATATATAACACCCTCCTTTGATAATTCTTTGTCCACCGAAAGAAATATAAGAGACACTGTTTTGGGACTGCAAAATGAAATGTTAGATCATATAAAGCCGACATACAAATATAGACACATTGCACTTGAAGCAAAAATCAGATGCTACAAGAAACAAATAGGAATATGTATTGAGTGAACACAAAAGCACACACATATATATAGTCACATAGATTGAAGTATACAAACCTGATTATGTTATCTTCAGAGTCAACAAACTCTTTCTTGTCCTCTTCATCATTAATTATCTCCTCTTCACTGTCGCTGCAGATTAGAGCTTCCCCGCCATTCTGGTCATAATAAATCCTTCTTCGACCTACTACAGATTGATCTTCCGTCATTCTCTGATTTCTGCATTTGCATTCAATACTTAAATATAGTAAGCGGTAGTTCTTAAAAGAAATCCAGCATGCAGAAGAAACCAAACAAGATGAGCATCAATGGGTATGATAAGCGGATGATGACATAGAAGAAGTTTATACTTTGACAAACAAACAAAATCTGCAAATCATATTCCTCACCTCACCATGTGAAAGTCATTGAAGGTATATAAAAGTTTCGGAATGACTAAAGGTAAAGATGATGGTGGATAAAAGTCCAAGTTTTTGGTCAGCCATCAACTGTAGGTAGTTGAAGGTCTGCCTTTTCTTAGTCGTTAGATAAAAAAACCAGTTCATCCAAAGGCTTAAAGGTGTTCTCACCTTCTCACAAAAAAGGATTGTTCTTACATGATCCCAACTCTCTCTATATATAGATATAAAACAACTAATCTTCCATTCACGTAAAATATGACCATGATAGAAAAGGACATAAAACAACTAATCTTCCGTTTACGTAAAATATGACCGCCATAGAAATTGACCAGTATGGGGAACTTCACCTATCCATGAAAGTCCATGTAGTATAAGGAGGTAGTTTCTCAACTTTTGGAAGATGAATGGGCCGAACAGAATTCTTGACTGCAATGCCGGATCCTAGGAGAATTACTGAAGCATGTTCATCTTCTTGAGAGCTACTGCTGTTGCTACCAAAGCCTATGCCAGCCCGACTTTGCATATCAATTGCTTCCTTCTGCCTTCTTGTCAATAAGTTGTCCCTTTTATCTCCATTAATAATCCCAAGGTTTCTTCTTTCTGTGGACAACTTGTGGCGATTTATAGTGATTTCAGCCAGTTTATTCCGATTCTCTTCCATTCTTTTCTGCAAGAGTTACACAATATACAGGCAGCATAAAGAGATTATTAGTGATTTCATTAGATAAAGTACTTCATAAACTAAAAATGCATGTTGTAACGGTATAGTTGGTGTAATAAGACTCTACCTTGATATAAGCACTACGATCAGCTTCAACTTCCAGCGTCAATGAGTCAACAACCAGTGCAACTTCAGGAGGAGTTGGAGCTGCTTCTTGCACTGCTGCATTATTCTGTTTGATATGCATACTATTCACTTTAGAGTATACAATTCATAGAGTAAAAAGTGAAATGAAATGTATGATGTACCTTTATTATTTACTTAGCTAATTGAACAGACTGTGAAGAGAATCTAAACATGGACCACTATAGAATATTTTTCCATATTATTCAATTGACTCAGAACCAACAGATTAAGCTCCTTTTTGTAAACCTTTGACTAATAAGGGCCGCCCTACGTAATCCTTGATCTTATCAATTAATGTGAAGTATATCTTCGTTGTTGGATGTATGTGTGCCTACACGTATTTTAAGTACAATTACAACTGTATTGAAGATCTGAAGTGAATCTTTTGATTCAATATGATTCACAATTCACTAGAATGAGATACCGATACAGCATAGAATCATGATTCATAACCCTTTTGTACTTTCTTTCTTTTCTTTGTTGAAGGTACATTGGTTGACAAGACAAGAAGGATATTGGTGACTTAATCAAATTCGGTTACCTTATCTGGTTCATTCTTGGTAATATACTTGCGTTACATTTTTTTATACTTTTATATTTATTTATGCATATTATAGCAATCAACACTCACTTCTGTATGGAAATAAGAATAAAATCACAGTTAATAAAATATATGTCGGTTACCAAGTGTCATATCATTACGCATTAAGATTTTTTAGCTTTTCTTGATCACCTAATTATATATAAGTACATACAAATGCATATTTAACGTACTACACTCCACATTTAGAGTAGCATATACCCACATAAACTAACAACTAAGACCATCCCCACAAGCCGCTTACTAACACTCTTTCTACCATGCACCCAAACCCATACCAGATCAAAATAAGGTAACACTGATCTTCAGTATTGCCATTTCCATGAGGCTCCGATCCTGTGCTCATGTTGCTATTTTTTTCTTATCTTTATAGAGATCATGTAACCACTGGATTAATAATTCTCCATGTTAATTAATGAGTGTGGTAATCAACAAATCATCTTGCCTTTTACTGGTTTCTATCACTCGTACATACAGGTGCTATCGGTTCTGGAGTCTTCCTATTAGAAACCAGATGACCCACATACTAACTTTGACATGAAATTCCTACAAATTCAAATCTCATTATCCAGCTACAATTAAATGCTGTCACAATGCTTCTAACTTCGAAATCCCAAATCCCATAGATTATTCAGTGTGTGTTAGAATTGAATAGGAAACCAATGGTAATGATTAAGTTTGAAATGCTATGTTCCAATAATTAAACACATGCTTTTAAACTTATCTTATATTAACCTATTAAGTTTGCTCTCTCCTAATAAACCACTTGACCAGAAATTTTCCATTCCTCTTTTATTTTATTACCATATGACATCTTTTGCTCCATGGTAACATTTATCTTTATTTTGAAACATTGTCAAAGTGAGAGCTTACATTTTGCGTCGAGGCACAGCCAGGCATGTGAACGACATCCAATGAAATACTCTTAATTAATATCATGTTCTCTTGTACTGTTCACAGTATGGCTAAGAGGGTGTTTGGGAGTGCTTATTTGAGGGTGCTTTTGACTTATTTCATCCCACAAAAGCAAATAAGTCATTTTAGAGTGATTGGATGGCACTCCCAAACAAGCCCTAAGAACTAACTAAAGTAACCAAGTACAATGGTTAATTGCATGACAAGGATAGAAACACAGGCATTCAAATACTGTGATTGGATTAGAGCAACTGCTAATTCTTTTACATATTAGGATTGATCAATATAGGGTTTGTAGTTATTTAGTTAGGTTAGGTATTAAGCTTTATTGCTAGATTTAATATAGCGTGTACATCATTTTGGTTCAACTTGGTAGTTTCTACTGGGAGCTACCTATTATCCAGCCAAACTAGTCATTAACATCAATCAGGACTTAAGAACGCCATTCATGTCAACTTAGCTTTCAATGTCAAGTTAACTTCAACTCGCCATGTCACCAAAAATTCCACTGCGTATGTAAGATAGCATCACCATGAAATTTACATGCAATTAGCCTGCTTACCATATGCATCAAATCTAGACCATTCGTATCACTACAGATTGTTCTAAAATCCTAATGGAGCAGTGCAACTACACCATTATATCTTAAAAACCAAAATGCGCCTATAGTTTTATCAGGAATTCAAGACACAAACGCATCATCAATCGGAGCACACGACAGATAAAAACGGATAGAAATACACCGATCGATCCATAAACAGCCAAACTAACAATCAAAAGCATGCTATTTTCGTTCATTTCAACTAAACAACTACACGATACGAAATTCTAACAGATAAAATAATACTAAACACAAGTTAATTAATGAACGTCTGAATAGTACCGTTGGAGCATCTGGAGACTCCGATGTGCCGGCGGTGGTGGAGAGAGGACGGAGCTTTGAGGACGACATTGCCGCCGCCGCCGCCGGCGATCGATAGACGATGAGTAGCTCCGATCTGCAAGGAGTAGCAGGTAGGAGACGGAATTCAGTGAGAAGCGAAGAGATTGAAGTGAGAAATCAGCGCCTGGGGTTTGAAACCCTAGGTTGGGAATTTGGGGGCCAGTGCTGCTGCAATTGCTGCTGGTCTGACAGAAATGAGGAGTATATATAGGAGGAGGAGAGGCCAAGTGTATTTGGTTGCGTGAGGGTGAGGGTATGAGTCGGATTATGGGAAGGCAAAAAGTGGCAGAAGAATGACACCTGGATTTGATTGCGTACCTTTGATGTACACTTGTTAAAATTGAAGGACTAATTTTAGCAAAAAACTATTTTTAGTATATCTCTGTTTGACCACTTTTTTATAAAAAAAGTAGATATAAGTTGGTGGGGGTTGTTTTCTGTTTTCTCATTTTTATTTTATTTTTTGACAAAAATAATTATTATTTATGTTTTTATTATTTGAAAAGTTTAGAAGAAAAAAAAAACAACGACCTTTCTTATTTTGATTGAATAAGTAAAGGACTAAAAAAACAATAAGAAATTTATGTAACGTTTGATTCGCTGGAATGTTTTTGATAGAATTGGGATCCATCATGAATTGGAATCCAATTCCATATTCTGTTTAGTCAACAGGAAATGGAATTGAAATCCAATTCCATATTCAGTTTGGTTCATAGAAATTAATGCTAGATGAATTTGATTTCAGTAATGGAAAATGACAAAATTGTCATTCTTATTTTTTTACTTTATTTTAGTCTGTTTTATAACTTATATGTAAAAACATATTATATAAATTATAATATATTTAAATATAATATTTATAGTATTAGGTTCAAATGAGAAGTGCTAAAAAAATGCGAAGTAGAGAAGTGATCTC
>LUCG01273713.1:0-19432 GCA_001633085.1 Carthamus tinctorius | reverse complement strand
ATAAATTTAAACAATTCAATTTTCGATTTACAGTTTAACTTCTACCTCCTGTTGTATCACACGTGTATAATTCTATTTCTTATAGAATGCAAAAACAACTTATATTTTGTTTCAAGAGTACAACAAATTCAACGGAATCTAATAATCAAAGAAGTCAAACACATCTATCCGCAAAAGACCATGCAAGATAGACAAGCACAAAGGCCTTTTTTCTGGGTCAAGGTCAAACCCGACCATATACATAATATTATTAATTATTTACTAATATTTAACATGTTTATATAGTAATAATAATAATACCATCAAACCATCTCTCTCTATCTACACACATGCAATTGTTTTATTTAAAAAAAAATGTAATAATAATTTGAGTAAAATAATGAGAAGGACGGTTTCCATTTTAATCTATTACCAAACAACTAAATTAAGCAAGTCAAAGTGCTGGGTAGCTAAGTCACCTGTATTAAACAAACACCTTCTTTACCAAGGCCAGCAGCAGCCTCCCTTGATACACCCTTAAATACCCACATTCAGCTCCTAATATCTGCATCCAAATATTGATTCTGTATTTGGTGGTACAACTCTTACTATCTCCTCCTACAACAAACCAACCCTATATCTCGTTTTCGCTTAACATTACGAGCATGGTTAACCTCGTAATGAGACATATATTTCCAGTCAATTCTATATAATAAGACCAATGTCGTTAAGGGACCGATGCTAATGTGTGTGTTCTTAATGTCCCTTTTGCAGGCTAAAGCTGAAGCCCATCACTGTATGCTAAAATCAGGCTTAGGATGAACTACGGCATCCTACCATCATTTTCATCCTCTCGGCAATATTATATCGGTCGGTATATACTCTTATTAGGACTTTTAGCCTATAAGAAAGTGGGCATCCTTGCAAAATGCAAAAAGAAAATATAAAACAGTATTGGGTTGTTCAAATAGTTGGAGTTAAGCTTAAACTTATGAGGTCATCAATATTTTGACTTAACTAACACAATTTTCCAAAAACTAAACAAACAGGAAATATGAATGAAGCCTCATCATCATCATCCTTCCCTGATCAGGAACTTGCAGAAGTAGTACTGGATAAGAAAATGTATGTATATATATCTTATGTATATATATCTTCTCCATATATAACTGTGAGAATATGTGGAACCCTTAGATTAATCTCCAAAAGAGCCCTTGAGGAGAGAAGGGGGGGTTCCAACATATATAGTGAAGATTTGGTCCAAGTCTAGCCGATGTGGGACTCTAACAATAACAACCACAAAGCATTTGTCATTCTTGTTTCCTTATTGATATTTATGTATGTGTATGTTAACAGGATTTCTTATAGCGATGACTTCCGTCTTGAACCAGAATTGTACAACTGCTATCAACAGCCTGTACCTAGGGCCATTGATGTCCCTCTTCAATGCCCAATGATGATCAACTACCAATATGCAGGTGTAGAAATCAATCATGGTTCTACACAGCAACCGTTATCTCCCAAAAAGAAATTTGTAGATTGGCAATGTCAACAAGTATGTCTATTTGGCTTTGCAACAATTTACAGTGTTAAGTTTAAAAAAAGGATGTTATTTTCCTAACCTCATTGATGATTTAGAGCATATGGCCAATGGAGAATCCTAAGAAGCGTATGAATGATGGTCATGATCAAAAGGTTGCCAACAAGAAACTTGCACATCAGGATCAAATGCAAGAAATGGGATGTGTAAGAGAAAGGGTATGTTATCTCATACCTATGCTAGCACCAGATATTTTCAGGTATTGATACAATTTTTTTCGGTAGCTAATAGAACAGTACAACTTTGCTACAAGGTACAGGTGCCTATGAGGAGAAGCCAAAAGCTAGCTGACAAAATTACAGCCCTCCAAAAGCTTGTCTCTCCTTACGGCAAGGTCGGGCATTACTACCACCTTATTACGCGTTCAAATTCCATCCGTTGTCCATTTTCTTTTGTCTTTCCCTCTATTTTATGGGTCCTACTTTCGCGAAATGAAGATAATAATCTGAATTTGACGAAAAAAATGCATATGAATTACATAACTTGCATGGTGCTCTATGCAGACCGACACGGCTTCCGTGCTTCAAGAAGCTCATATCTCTATCAAGATCCTTCATGACCAAATTAAGGTATGCTATTGCTTCATTTTTTTTAAAGGGGAAATTATGTGGGGAAAACCATTATAGGCCATTATTCCAATAGAGGTTTTCTTTGGTGAACAGAACTTGGTGCAGAAGACACAGGCTTCAGCGATCAATGTTGGACCGCTCCAGTTTCAGGTAAAATAAGATTTACATCAATCTTACATTATCATGATCCGACTTCAAATCAGCATATATGCTATGTGGGTTTGGTTTCTAATTCTGATTTATGTGTCCAGGAAGCGGAAACCGACCTACACAAAAGAGGCCTATGTTTGGTTCCCATATCAACTCCTCAGATCAACAATCAAGAAAGGCAGAATTTTATGCCTAGAAGCTACTAGTCTAGCGGCGCTAATGATCTAATAGAATCAACCTAACAATGCACACCGTACTATATAATCATTTATATCGACGACTATAGCATAAAAGAGATCGTAGTACTTGTATAGATGTGAAACTTTAAGAAACCGTCAACTGTAAGAGTTACCAAAAAAAAAGACTGGCATGAATGCACACAGTTTGCAATTCAAATGAATCTGGATGGTAACTTGAGCAGTTCATAATATTTATTTGGGAATCCAAGTTGGTTTAAAACATCATGAAGCATGAAATCTGATTGGCATACAGTTTATATTACCTTTTGTTGATTATTTATACCATAAAAGTTATTGGCATAGCAAGACTTTGGAAGCAAAGCTGGTAGGGCAGCGGATAAGAAATATAAGGATTCATTCTATGTTCCACAGCGTAGACATTTAACATATATAAGAAAATTTCTACGTAGAATTGGGTTCCAAATGCATATTCAATTAGCTCGGCTTTTTAACATCAAGACCCACGTCTATGGATTGGTTGCTTGCGACTTACCTGAATGGCTCATGATCATTAAGCACTCTCTTCAACCGATCTTTGAAGCTTGCATAAGATCTTGCTTCTGACCCTTGCAGAACCCGAACACCTTAAAACCGAGCAATAAGATAGTTAAAAGCACGTAAAAAAACAACTTTAAATGCAGTAATAAACCATCTCGAGGATAAAGAAACTGTTAAAAATGTCATCAAGAAGACGGCTTATTCTGATAGTAAGGGGATGTATGGAAAGGGATGAGTGGGGCATATGGCTTATCCGGAAAGCTATACAGAGTTGTTTGGAAGTGGCTTAATGACAATAAAGATGACTTATATGGTCAATTAAGGAGTCTATGGTAGTAGTTCTCTGTGAATCTACAAGAAACATTAATATGGGATTTTACCTCTGAATCTATGTAGGAGCTTTTATGGGATTTTGCCTTTGAACATTGCAGGTGAGTCAACGAATTTCTTTGGAGTTGATTTTAATGGGATTTTGCGTTTGATGCTTTAATATGTCGCTTCTCCTGCTTTGGGTTCGGATTTTTTTGGTTTTTCAAAGGAGGAAGGAGCATGTAGTTTGTATAGACTAGCTTGTTATAAGCTATACGATTTTGGTCCATGTAGTTTGTTATTTATAACTATTTTAGTCCTGGGATTTAAATATTACCTTTTTGTCATGATAATTTTCACAAATCCCCTTCCCGCGCTACCTCCATCGTCCTCCTCCATGAAACTCTCGAACCAGAAGGATGAAATCGAACCATCTCTTCCATACGTTTAAGCATAATCATCAACTGCCAAGATCCCTACTTTTCCTCTTCAAAACCTTTTCTAATATCTCCTCACAGTCACCCTCAACCAGTTATCACCATCTAATCAGCCTCATCTCCTCCACTAAAACCCTAAAACATCTCCTCCAAATTCACTCCCAATTAGCAATCTCAGGCTTCACACAAGACACTATCACAAACACCCACCTCATACAATCTTACTCATTCTTCAAAAAAATCAATCTTGCTCGATTGGTTTTCAATGCCACACCAAACCCAAGTGTTATACTATGGAATTCCATCATTAAAGCCCATATAAGATCAAACCAACATCAAGAAGCAATTGTTTTGTACAATAAAATGCTAAACACTGCAGCACAACCTGACAAGTACACTTTCACATTTCTACTCAAAGCTTGTACTCAGCTTTTGGATATTGAACAGGGTCTCTTGCTTCACGAAGAGATTGTTAACAGAGGGTTAGAATCCGATGTTTTCATTGGGGCTGGAGTTGTTGATATGTACTGTAAATGTGGGGATTTGGTCCATGCACGCCAAGTGTTTGATAAAATGCCTAACAGAGATGTGGTGGTTTGGAACACAATGATCGCTGGGCTATCACATAGTTCGGATTTTGCGCAGGCCGTTGACGTTATTCGGAGCATGCAGATCCAGGATCGAATGGAGCCAAATAGTGTCAGCCTGTTGAATTTGTTTCCAGCAATTTGTAAGTTATCAAGTGTCAAATTGTGCAAATGTATTCATGGGTTTGTGATCAGAAGAAATTTTCCAAATGCTGTTGTGAATGGATTAATCGATGTATACTCCAAGTGCAAAAGAACAGATCTCGCTTACCGGGTCTTTGATCTGATGCAAGAGCCCGATGATGTTTCATGGGGTACACTGATGGCAGGATTTGCGCTTAACGGGTGTCACTACGAAGTCTTGGAATTATACGGTCAGATGAAGAACAATTGTCTAAAGGTAAACATCGTATCGGTTGTAAGTGCTTTATCAGCAGCTGGCGAAACACGAGATTTAGAAAAGGGAAAGATGATTCATGATTGTGTCAAGAAAAACAAATTCGATTCCGATATTCGTGTTTCGACTCCCCTAATCACAATGTATGCAAAGTGTGGCGAGTTGGAAAAGGCTCGAGATTTATTCAGCAGACTTTCTGGAAAAGATATGGTGGCTTGGTCTGCAGTTATCGCTGCTTTTGCACAATCCGGGTATCCCGAAGAAGCGCTTTCTCTATTTCGTGATATGCAGTACGCGGGTTTCAAACCAAGTACGGTGACGGTAATCGGTGTTCTTCCCGCTTGTGCAGAGTTGTGCTCCGAGAAACTCGGAAAGAGTCTGCATTGCTATGCTGTTAAACACGATATGAGTTCTGAAATCTCGATAGAAACTTCGCTAGTGGCCATGTACGCTAAATCTGATGATTTCGCTTCAGCCATGCTTGTTTTCGATAGAATGTTTTACAAAGAAGTAGTGGCATGGAATGCTTTGATCAATCGGTATGCTCAGATTGGTGAGGCCGATCTTGTGTTCGAGATGTTCTGTAGATTACGGTTGGCAGAGGTGCAACCTGACCCTGGGACAGCAGTGGGTGTGGTTTCGGCTGCAGCCCATTTGGGCGATCTGAATCTAGGAAGCAGCGTTCATGGGCTTGTTACGAAATACGGGTTTGAATCAGATTGTAACGTGAATAATGCTCTTATCGACATGTATGCTAAAAGCCGAAGCCTTGCATCTGCTGAATTGTTGTTTGGTTTGACCAAGATTAGAGATCAGGTGCTGTGGAACGTAATGATTGGAGGGTATATGCGCCATGGATACGGTCAAGAATCGATTTTTACATTTCGCCAAATGAAGTCCGAAGGATTTCGGCCGAGTTTAGTCTCACTCGTGAGCGTACTTCCCGCAATCGCGTATTTAGCAGCCATTAAAGAAGGGTCCGCTTTGCACGCTGACATAATCCAAACGGGGTATTTGTCTCATACAGCCGTTGGAAACAGCCTTATCGACATGTATTCGAAATGCGGGCGGGTTGATTATGCAGAGTCCGTTTTTAACGAGATCAACGTTAAAGATACGGTTTCTTGGAACGTGATGCTGGCTGGATACGCATTAAACGGTCGTGGGGATCTTGCTTTTGGTTTCTTTTCGATCATGCAAGAAAATCTTGTCGAAATCGACCCAGTGTCGTTCGTGAGCGTGTTGTCGGCTTGTCGGCATGGGGGTCTGGTTGAGGAAGGCAAGAACGTGTTTCGATCGATGAAAGAAAAACACCAAATCGAGCCCAAGTTAGAGCACTATGCTTGTATGGTTGATTTGTTGGGCCGGGCCGGGTTGTTTGACGAAACTTTGGCGTTAATCGAGTCGATGCCGATGGATCCCGATGCCGGAGTTTGGGGGGGTTTATTAGGTGCATGTCAAATGCATTGTAATGTGAAGGTAGGAGAGTTGGCATTAGATAATCTTGTGAAGCTAGAACCAGGAAACCAGGCTCACTATGTGGTATTATCGAGCATATATGCGGAATCGGGCCGATGGGCTGATGCGAAAAGCTTGAGGATGAAGATGGTCGAGACGGGAATTAAGAAAACCCCGGGGTATAGTTGGATTAACGAAAAGCATGATCTATGCGTTTTGGAGGGATAAGAAGAGGAGCATCTACCGTAAAGATATGATAAGAGTCATGCGTACGGACCTCCTAGCAGTAAAGTAAACTAAACAAACTCAGTATATCTCACAGGTTGGGTCTTACGTCGACCCAAAGGATAGGCAGGTTCTTTCCATGAACACCTAGAAGCTTGCAAAACCATTTGGGTTGTAACATACGGTTAAGCCTTAAGGGATCTAGTAGAAAATCTTATTTGCCTAAGGTTTAAATGGCAAAACCCTTGTGGCCATAAAGGTTCACTTGGGATGATTCGAGGTCATTCGTGCATTCACAATAAAAAGAAGATATAAACAACAATTAATTTGAGATGTAGTAATTTTGAGTTTTAACTTGATCTTTTGTATTTACTGTTGATATGTATACTTGCAAGTTCAAATGACCATGGTATTTTACAATTATGTATGTATAAGGAAAAATGTGCCTTTTAATGTAATATTAAAGATAAGTAAATAAACTCTGGTAGGTCCAGCGCAGTTTTGTCCTTCTTAGCATCAACAAAAATAGTTTTAGAAAAATATCAAAAAAAAAATAGTTTTAGAAAAGTAGTTGAGAATATATAAACAACTAAACATGAGGCCAATTAGGATACAAAGTCTATATATAAGAGCACTTTTAACATTCTTTTTAAATATAGAAAATTGAGATTTGAAAGCTTTTAGCTGTTAATCTAGCAAATACATACTCTAAAATACAAAAAGAGAATTTTTATTTTT
Source organism: Carthamus tinctorius (assembly GCA_001633085.1). Lineage (NCBI taxonomy): Eukaryota > Viridiplantae > Streptophyta > Magnoliopsida > Asterales > Asteraceae > Carthamus > Carthamus tinctorius. The sequence goes on along the minus strand of LUCG01273713.1, from coordinate 12,246 downwards.
TTCAAGTTTGAATAACTTTCTATAATTAAATGTTCATGAAAAGAATTTTTGCCTTTTGTTTTCATCAATGAAGTTATATGTATTGTTTTGATGAGATGACAAATTTGTAGATTATTTTAATAATATTGTTAATGATAAAATTATTAAAATAAAAAAATGTTATAATTAAGTTACAATTCTATGAAATTTAACTTTTTCATTGAAAAAATATACATAACTTGTTGCATACAAGTTCAGTTTACAATGGTTATTTTGTACTTTTGTAGTGGAAAAATGTTCACATTTATGATAAAATCATGTGCTTTTTAGTGTAATGTCGAAGAAAATAACAAGCTTGGGTCCATAGCTCAGTGGTAGAGCATTTGACTGCAGATCAAGAGGTCACCGGTTCGAACCCGGTTGGGCCCTTTTTTTGCATTTATTTTCTTTCTTTTTTTCCTTCTTCCTATTTTTGCATTTGTTTTCTTTCTATTTTTTCCTTCTTCCTATTCTTACATCCACATTATTTGTTGATTGTGTTTTTTCGCTCATTTTTATTTTTACGGAAGATATACTAGCTATTTCTTAGGGGTCATGCTCAGATTGTACGAGAAATGAAGGTAGAATATTATAGTTTGAACTTTGATGAAATATTCAAAACACGATGTCGTAAGATTTTCAAATACGCACGTATACATAAGAGAACACGAGTAGGGATGACAATCGTGTCGTGTTAGGGTTGGCGGGTTAGAAAGACTCAATCCAGACACAACCCGTTTAACTAATCGTGTCGAAATCTTCAACTCTAATCCACGACCCCTCAACCCGAACACAACCGGCATAACTCATTTAACTATACGGGGTGGTGGGTCATAAGCGGGTTGACATGTTATAAACAGGTTGGCGAGTCATAAACGGGTTATCAGGTCAAATACAATCTACTTCAAAACTTCAAATACAACCAAAATAAAATTCAATTTACTGATTCATAAGGCGCTAAATTGAAATTGAAAAATTAATACTCAAAAGTTATAATAAAAAATATAAAAAGATAAACGGGCTGATAGCGTGACTCACAAACCCATATATGGTACCCAATCACGACCCGTAAAATAAACGAGTTGGCGAGTCAGAAAACTCAACCCAAACCCGTTTAATATTTTGGAGAAACACATAAAATTAGTTTCAATAAAATCAATATTTTCAATAAATAAAATTATTAAAGGTAAAAATAATAGAAAATTTGAGAAAAATTTATTGAAAAATAAGAAAATCCAAGAAAAATTGATAGAAAATGAAGAAAAAATTCTAAGAGGGGAGGTGTTTATATATAATAAAGAGATAAAGATAAAGATATATATATATATACACACACATGAGTATTAATCAAATAAAAACCATTTTATTAATGAAAATCCATAAAAACCGATTGAAAAATAATTTTTTTATATGATTTTTTTATCAGATACTATGATTTTAACTATTGTTTCACATATATTTTCTTCCATAATGTAAGTATCATCCATGCAAAAAATAAAATTTTTATTCGTATTATGAATCGAAAATATACAAAATTTTGATTCATATTATGAAACGAATTCATGGATGATACTCACCTTATGGAAAAAAAAAGTATGTGAAACAATATATCAATTCAAACATTTGATGGAAAAAATCGTAAAAAAATTATTTTTTAGTGGGTTCTCACGGGTTTTCACTAATAAAATGGTTTTTACAGGATTTAAGCTCTATATATATACATACTAATATAATTATATAGCATTCAAATGGTGTATCATATTTTAAAATTTATCTGCCATATCGACTTTCAGATAATATTAACGGTTGGTTCATTTTAAGAAATAAGAATGAAAAAATGAATGTAAGAATGTAGAAATAAAAAATTTTATTCCCTCCAATTTGGTCAATAATGGAAATTAATTGATGAGAAAATTATTTAAATAGTCATTTCAGAAAATTCTCTTAACCTCCTACTCATTCTCTCCCAAAAATTCATGTTATACCCACCGAGCCGCTATCCGACAGCCGCTATCGGCCCTCAGGCGACCGCCGAATAGCGGCTCGGTGGGTATAACATGAATTTTTGTGAGAGAATGGGTAGGAGGTTAAGAGAATTTTCTGAAATGACTATTTAAATAATTTTCTCTTAATTGATCTAGGGAAATGATTTTATTATATAATATTAAACCAAACAACAATTTTCATTATTATTCTAATTATTTAGCCTTCAATACCCCCAACCAAACGCATACTTAGTATTTATTGATAAAATCAACGAACTTATTTGAATTCAGGATATTATTCACATTAAATTGTACTAACTACTCAATCACGGACATAGTTAAAACTCGTAAAATACAAGTCTACAACTTAACATGATTGAATGAAATTATTACAAGTATATGAGAAGTCATACACTATGTTTATTAGTTGTTGAACGGTTTGGTATTGGATGATTAAGAGGTCAAAATGATTAACAGGCTTCTAAAATATGTTACAAAATGAAATATGGTTGTTTAGTAAGTGTTGAGAATGAAATTAGGGCGTTGAATAGTTAAGGAGAGCCCAAGATACAAAATAATTTAAAAGATTTTACAACCATTAAGAGGTATTCATTTTTTTTTACCGAAACAAGATTACCTTGTAGTGATTCAGATGTTGTCTCTTAATAGAACTGTTAAAAGATAGACAAACACCATTTAAATTCTCTTTAGCCAATGTGATAAGAAACTTCTCCTTGAAAGTCCAAATTCTCATTTGTTGTCTTCCCTGTGTCACCATCAAATGCCTACAAATTTAGAATTGAATCCCAGACCACTCTAGCAACCTTGCGTCTTGCTATACAATGATTGAGAGTTTCGAAAGCCTACTCACAACATGCGCAAGTAACTGATTCCAAGTCAACACCTTGATTATCTGAGGCAACTCGAACCATAAAGTCTACCTTGGAGGAGACGCCATACAAAAAATATTGATTTTTTATAGGAACAAGGTTGTTCTATCAAGTTTCCCGACATAAACCATCGGTTTAAAATATTTATCTTCTATCAAGATCTTCAATTTCTTGACCGCAAACTCTCGGTCTTCTTCCAAAACCACCACCATTTATCCTTGCATGCGATTATCAAAAGGATGTATATTTTTGTAACAAAGAATGACAAATCCCATAACTTGGTTGTGACTCTCCCCCTCAAGGCCTCAAGGTTAGACCAACCCCACACCCACTTTCATCTACCTTTACACCAACAACCTCAACAGAATGTATAGTTCAATAATTTTTTAAAGATTTGGTAAATAAATATCTAGGTTTTACAAACCATGAATTGATCCATGATTAATATAATAGTCAGTTTATAAATTTATAATATGAATAGGAAAAAAATTATAATATATAAAATAATAAATAATAATGAATGCAGTTAGGGATGAGGACCGGCATGATACTATCCATATTCCTCGTATCCTTTACCTTTGTATCTTTCTTGATTATGATCTATTTTAGATTTGGTTATTTTGTAACATATCATGTTATTATTTATGTAATATCGGTGATCTATTTTAGATTTAATTACTTTGTAACATATCATGTTATTATTTATGTAATGTCGATGACTATTTTAATTAGAGTTGATTACTTTGTAACATATCATGTTATTATTTATGTAATATCGATAACATATCAACAAGCAACATAAAACAAAGCTAAAAAATATATAACGTATAAAAAAATAAACATTTTGTTAATTGTAATGAATAATAAAGGGAGGTTCAGAAGAGAACCTTAAAAAAGAGAGAACCAAGAAACACTATCGTAGCACTTCATCTGAATTGTATGCACTTGTGAATATGGGTATTTTGAGTTTTTTTTTTAAGGTTTATGCACAAGTGCATTATTCGCGTTTGCATATTACCAAATTACCCATATGCCCAAGTGTATACGATCCAGATGGAAGACCATGAAGGTGTTCCTCGGTTTTTCGTTTATTTAAGATTTTCCCTTGAACCTGACCCATAAAATTTTTTTGAACGGCAGATAACTCACGCACATGTCCCGACACGAAGTCGATGAGGTATCCGGGATCCATACGGGCACCCGACTAATCCTCGGCAACTATGGACCGACCCGAAAGCCGACTCATGGTCAGGATATCGCCACACGCTCACCCTATGAATCGAACCCGGGTAGATAGGGATACCATCCACTGTCCATCCCAAGAATATTACCGACCACTAGGCTACTAATGCTTTGATCTGACCCATGAATAATACATTGAGTAACTTAACTTTTATTAGCAAAAAGAATAAGTCCTTCTGGTTTATATATTATACTTATAAAGTGGCTTTTTAGAATCACTCATGAATAAATAGTTTGTGATTTACAATTTAAAACGTAAAGCTTACTCATAGGTTATGCGTATCCGAACCCTTCCAGCTCTTTCAACCTTACTATTACATCAGCTTTTTCATAAACTCACAGTAAGTTCTATAGAGCCCTCTCTGATTAGTACTCGAACCCTTTTAACCCTCTCACTTTTTAATAAAACACAACACCCCCACACATACACCACACACAACGACACAACCGCAGTTTAGAGCGGTGTGGGGAAACCGACGGAGCCCAAACCTGCCTAGCCCGCTGATGACGTAGCTGAGCCCGTCCTAGCCTGCCAGCCCGCTGATGGCGTAGCTGAGCCCGTCCTAGCCTGCCAGCCCGCCGACTACCAACCCGCCAAGCCAAAGGATCATGTAATTTACTGAAATTTTAAACGATTTCAGAATTTTCTACAAAAAAAAATAGAGAAAGATTAAGAAAATAACATTTTGCGAATATGTAACAGAATTCTGACAAGTGATTTGATGGTGGTTCGCACAGCCAGTAATAATTTACGATGGGCAAAAACGTCCAACCACAAAAAGCCTCCCGTCAAAACGCGAACCAATCAGATACCTCCACGTGTCCCCCAATCCACCTTAAAACTCTCTCGCTTTATACAAATTCCCCCCAAAATCATCATCATCATCATATCTCACCGGCAGGCAAAAGAAGGACATAAACCCTAACGATAAACATTCACAGAATTTTTCTTGGCGAAAATGACGGAAGGTCTCGATATGTCACTCGATGATATCATCAAGAACAACAAGAAATCTCATGCTATTTCTACTCTCAGAGGCGGTGGCCGTGGTCGTGGCCATGGCCATGGCCATGGTCGAGGTTTGGAGCCCGGTCCCGGCCCCACCAGACGGTTTGACCACCGCCTTACCACCCGTACAAACCCTTACTTCGTTCCACAGGTGTTGTCTAGGTTTTTCTTTTTCTTTTCATGATCATCTATTCGTTTTTATTGTAATTTCTAGAGTTCTACATGCGATTGTGTGAAAAAGTGATGATTACTGTGTGTATACTTGTGCACCTAATACTTTTGTATATATGTGTATGTATCAAATCGATGAGAATTAATGTAATGATTTATGGTACTGTGTATGTAAGGAAATTAATATAGAGGTGAAGGCAGCTTAGGGTAACAGTTTTGATGGCAGGCCTTTCATATGCAAGAAATGCTGGTTGGAGGGGAGTCTAATTCAGAAGCAGGGACGAAGCTATACGTTTCGAACTTGGACTATGGAGTTACTAACGAGGATATTAAGGTAAAAGATCTAATGTTATTATAGGTCTGTTGTTGTTGAAGAAATGGTGTTCAGATTCTGTGTCTAATAATTGTTACAGTACTTGAATGCTTCTTTGATTGATTCAAGAGAGTGAGGGGGAGAAAGTTTCTAGAAATCTTAGCAATGTCTAAATTATAGGATATTGGATTTACCCTAAATATTTGGTTGTATCTTTATTGATTACAAATGGTGTTAGATCTGTGTAAATTTTGATGAAAAAGTTGGTAATGATACCATAGTATGTTATAAACACATTAATGAATACATCTGAATGCCTTTATATTCAAGTTTGAACTTGTTTTTACTGGTGTGAAGGTGTCCATGAACGCTAGAAGATGATATTAGAACACTTTTGGATGATATTCACAGTGTGAATTTTACTTATAATAAAAGAGCAAAGAAAGGGTATACAATGGTGGAGGATTCAGTTAAATGATATGATATGGAGAGAAATTTGCGTTATGAAACTAGTTTCAAGGATTTGGAGTTTGCTGGATGCCAGAGCGGCCAAAACTGCTTTGTCAATACAAGTAACTACAAATAGGGGATGGATATTTTGATAGATTTTGCAACACTTTTCTCTCCAGTTTTTTTGGAGTTATTAGCATATAGATGTATCTTGATGTGTTCTCTATAAAAGGACTGCAAAACTCGTTTTGTTGTAATAACAGCACAATGCTTTTTAATTTCTCTTTCCCGTTCTACGTAAGTATACATATCTAATGACAAATCGGCATGCCATTTTCATTTCTTGTTTCCAATCATGGACAGCAAGACTGAGTATAGTATTTATGTATAAAAGGATAATTGGTTAAATGTTTTCTTTACCAGCTTTCTGGCTATTTTGTGTCAAAATGTGTGCTGTTATCATGCAGAAAATATGTTCTGTTTTATTTGATTTTATCTATATGTTAACTATTTATTATGTGTGTTAACATGCTGTGTAAAATTGATTACAGTGAAGAGATGATGCAATGAAATAGAATGCTGTATTTTGTTCCCTGATATATGCTTTTAATTGTGCATGGATATTTTTGGGTTGTCCACCTTTTGGCAGGTCAGGCCAAGTCATGTTATAAGTGTTATTAGCAGTCCACATATAGCAACATTTTGGCTAACTAAAAACAGAAAGTGTGAGATACATATACATGGATGTCAATATGTTTTGGTGTTTGCAACAACGTCGATATTTATTTGATGCAAATGATTTAGTTCAAAATCTGGTTGTATGACTGTGTTTGTTCTATTGAATGCCACAACATTAAAATGTGCTTCTTGTTCAAACTATTTAACATACTTTGAGCAAATATTATGTTTAATATCAACTAGTACTTGATATATATACTGATGGATAGGAAAAATGCTAGAGTTGGCAAACTTTAGAAGATTAGATTAAGAACTATGAGTGGATGTAGAAACTCTGTTATCTCGTTGATTACAAGTTATTTGATACGTTCTATTATTGATGCCATTCCAACTTCTTGTAATACAAATTTCATAGGTATGTTTATTCTTCCATATATTAGTCTTGCAAATGCATGTTCGGTAGCCATTTCTTGAGATTTGAATGTTAAGCTATATACGCAGATATACCTATGCATACACCTGTGCTTGTGAATTGATATGATTTGTTTTTAAATGTTTGGTATATTGATATCTGGCTTTGAACTTTATGATGGATATATTTGTAATTTGTTATATAGTACATGAGCTTACTACAGTTTAAATATACAAAATTAGTGCAAAGACTTGAAAGATCATGCTCTACCATATGCATGCATTACAAGGTTTTGAATGTGTCTAATATGAGTAAGTCGGGAGATTTTGGCCAATGTGGAATGCTATTCTTTGACTCCAGTTGCCCTATAAAAATGGTATAGCTATCATGATCAAGTTTTTTGACAACTTGTTTAATAATCTTGTTTTATTCTCCTCTGGAGGAAGGTGGCTGGTAAATGACTGACAGTTATTTTGTACACTTAGTTGGTATAGGAGGAGTTGTGGAGGCATAGTAAAAGTTTTGTATAAGCGACTTAATAATAGATCCTGGCTGAAAATCTGCTGCAGATCGTTGTGAAAGATGTGGGGTTATAGCATGGTGGAACACATGATTTACTTCACATATAACTATGTGAATGCAAAAATATTCATATCATTGTCTCTTGTATGTATTTACAATGAACATTTTGCATATAATCTTGCTTAGATATAAACTTGAGAAATTTATTAGTTTGTACTGCATTTTTAATACTTTTCCTGTCGCTGCTATTCATATTGTATCTATCATTTTTCAGCCAAATGTGATGTATGTGTACTAATTACAATTAAAAAATCTGTTAACATCATACTCATGTGGTCCGTCTCCAGGTGCTGTTTTCAGACGTTGGTGAATTGAAACGCTACTCGATTCACTACGATAGGAGTGGAAGATCGAAGGTAATTGAAGTTTAGGGTGTCAATCTTTCTGAAGATACGACTGTATGTAAAAATAGTTTCTTTTTGGGTCACAGGGAACTGCAGAGGTGGTTTACATGCGGCAACAGGATGCAGTAGCAGCCATGAAAAGATACAACAATGTACAACTCGATGGGAAACCCATGAAACTTGAATTGGTTGGAGTAAACATCTTCACCCCTGTTCCTGTTTCTCCGATGCAGAAGGGGATATTGGGAAATCCGATAAATGCTTCTCGAAGGTAGAAATTCTCGTATATTTGATCCTAGAAAGCTTTTTAGTGATTGTTTAGTTGTGTTTGATTAATTTGTTGTGATTTGAGTGACAGTCTCCAAGGTAGAATTGTTGGAAGGGGGCAAGAACGTGGGGGCAATGGGAATCGTGGATCTGGGAAGGGTCGTGGATATCCACAGAAACCGTCAGCTGAAGACCTTGATGCAGATTTGGAGAAGTATCGTCTACAAGCAATGCATATAAACTGATAATAGACAAGACATTTTTGCAGGAGAGGTGGAAAGCAACTGAGATTTCTTCCTTGTATTTCCAGTTATGTAGAGACTATTAACAACTGAACTTAGTTTTCATGTTTGGTTTTAGCATATGATGTTAACTGGCTTAATTTGGTTAATCTGGTAAAATTTAGTGCCATATGTTGCTCTCATTGTGATGTTTACTTACATCCAACTACAGAGGCCTAAAAACCATTTATATTACAATAGCTAAAAAAGGAACAACCCAAATGTCCTAGACTTAGATTAAGAGGAAAGATCATGCAACAAGTTAAACATTTTGCAAGAAGGTGAAAAGTCTCGATATAATTTATGATTAGATTACATGTCCTTGAATGTGTTTAATCATATATGATTAAGCATTAATGTATTTTCAATTTAACTTATGTTTAATCATATATGCTATCTTCTGCATACCTATGTGAAAAATTATCAGGTACTAACCCCAATGGGNTGAGTATTAATCCCAGGGGAGCATGCTTTAGCTCTCGGTAAAAATTACCAAGGATGTAGTCTGGGCAAACCCAGGTGAACCTTATCCAAAAAAAAAAATTATCAGGTACTTTAACACTTCTTATTTGAAAATCATGGTTTATGAGTTGTTAAACAAAGTTTTGATTCTATATCCTATGTATATATAGAGATTTTGAAATACAAACCCTCTAATTGTTATAGATCAGTCAAACAGAAACTTCATGGAAATAATGGGTTTTTATTCACTAATCGAGATATTTATAAAACCAATCCACTATCATCTCAGTCAAAAACCATAGTAGGTAATAAAAGAAATCAATTAGAAAATTCCAACAATTACAAAAAGGATTGTATATACAATTGAAGAGTGAAATTCTGGCACAACTATGTTACAAAAATGTGGAGGCAGCTGAACCCCAAAATCAGAATGAATTGAGAAACAAGAAAGTAACAAAAAAAAGGCATACATTTACATATCTAAAGTTGATGAATAACAAGATATGTACCACCATGCCATCATCCACACACACAACCCCTTCCAAAATTTTACTTCAATATACCAATTCCCAACTTCCATTTATATACCGAGATTGCAGCATCCACAGGCCCATCTTGCAACGGCTCTTCATCCGACAGATTATTGTTAAATTAACAACCTTCCAACACCTCAAACCCAAATACAAAACCCAAGTCTCCAGTCTCATCTTGTACAAGAATAATAAACACAGATCCACTTCAACACGGCATCCCTTCAACTGCTGTTCAACACAAATGGGGAAACAAATTATCTTACTATAAAAAAGGTAATTAAAAATGTTAAATCGAAAACATTCAACCTTAAATCATTTACACTTGACATTAAAATTGTTAATCTTGTTTCCACATGAGAATTATCAATTTTTCTTTAAACTTTAACCAAGGGGTAAATTTATTGGGTGTTACAAGGTCTGTCCATAGATATAAAATGGCCAAGAATCATATATCCAACTAGACCTTATATAGAAAATCATATATCCAGCTTTTAATGATGGAGTTCTTTTTTAATAGCTTTGAATTATTATGAAGAAAATCTAGAAAACTAATAAACAAAATTTTATTGATAAAAGAATAAGGGAGAGGAGAGTACCTGAAGACGACACCTTATTTGATACTTCAATGAATGCGTACAAGTTGATATATTTATACTGGATGTCTTGCGTTCTGCTTATTTATTTCCACAACACACCGCTTTCAAAATTTCATCCCAGCATCAAGGCTTGCCAGATGTAACCGAAGCAACAGGGATAAGGAGGAGGATAGGAACATTTTTACAGAAAGCATTTAATTAACTCATTTTGGCAAGATTTAGAGAGCTCTCATTCCACGTAGTCCTGATTCTTTGGACCAAAACTAATATGCATGCATCTTTGACTTTGTGATTTCAAGTTCAGCGTTGAATCACTAAACAAGTCACTCGGAAGGGTAAAATATTACTCCAAGCTAATTCCATAATCCTTCACTTGATAACTGGAGTAGGCCACGCATCTGAAGGTAAGGATTCTCCAATAATTTCTCATTGTTACTCTGCAAATCACACACAAACCATTTAAGGCATGTAATTGTAATCAAATGTCTGACAATAGAGTTAAGATTATTCTTCCTATCTTCTTTCTTGATTGTTAGTGTTACTTTAACAATAATTAGAAATTATGCTCAGTTTGTTAGCAGACTTTATGATTAGGTTCTCATAGTAGTGTAGGACCAACATTCATGCACACATATGGGTAAATAGCTATGATATTGGCTCATTTTAAGTTTCTCTTTGTGTGTGTATTTTTTTTCTTCTTCCTAAAAAAATAGACTTATTTGACCATCTACAAACAGGCTCCAAAATCTGTTTTGTAAGTATAATAACTTCTTTGAATAAACGATGATAAAAGGGCACACCTGTTGAGCTCTGGATACAAGAGATGAAAGCCCACGCTGGTAATTATCTGCTTCTTCAGTCATCATCCTCTGCAAAATTTCCATTTATATCAATAAGATTGCTACGATATTTATGCATTTCATTTACCGATGGAAAAGAAAAAAAAACATCTTTTCACCTTCAAAAGAAACGTTGACGAGAAATAAGCCACCCTGGAGTCGGTATCATCCAGTAGCTCCCTACCAAATACCATAGGAAGAACCGATCAATTCTGCTATGATTTCACAAAGAAGCGGAAAGAGCATAAAGCTGAAAATTACCTGAAGAACTCTTCTCCACCAACTTCTTTAAAAGCAGTAGGATCTGCAGTGCATTTACCAATTAGCAGTAGCAGAAGGGTGGATCTGATATCTGATGTGGCACCAGGTAGGTTCCCTCCTCCTTTACTACCAACAGAAACACCTAGTGCAATGTTGTCTGTAGCTGCAGCCGCAAGCTGAATCAGCGGCCAGTAAAATAAATCAGCAGGCACACGTGCAACCAATTGCATAGGAACAATGGCCTGTCCTTGAAGAAGCAATGCTGCCATTGATGCTGTCTCAGGGGCAGGATTGTCAGACGTGTTGCCGCCTAACCTGCCTTTACAATCTTCCACTGGTTCCCAGCAAAAGTTCTCTCTTAAAGGGAGATCTTCCATCACACTAGTCTTTCTATTCCAAACTGAGTAATTAAAACTCTTGGAACTACGAAATGTGTCCGAGGAAGAGGTCTTGTTTCCAGGAATGACTTTCAGGCACAATTGGGAAAATAAAATGTCGCACATCTATTGAGAACAGAAAAATAAAAAGTCAAAAAAATGTGGCAACGATGAAGTAACAAGATAAAACCATCATATGAAAGTTATAACCACATTATAAAGAACATGCTCAAGCTCAAGGTTTTTGAACTACACAGTAGCAAATTATGCATTTCAAACTCGAATATTTAAGGGTTTCATATGATAGAACTTACAAAAAAAAGAATATGCAATAACTGTGAGTTGCATATGTATATCATGATCCACCACCTATTTCCGAACAATTATGTTTTACAACACATTTCTAATGGGCTTTGTCTAGCACCTTAGCCGGAACTTATTTACTAGGTACTCATCTTATAATATATATATATATATATATATATAGAGAGAGAGAGAGGGAGGTTCATACAAGAAGCATGTCAATTTAAGAAAAA
>LUCG01273649.1:0-17197 GCA_001633085.1 Carthamus tinctorius | reverse complement strand
GAACCAGTGAACCAGTAGGACAACCGGTTTGATGACCGGTCCGGTTTTCAAAACCTTGGTTTTGCTTTTGCAAGGAACTTAACAACAACAAACGTTCTTACCAATGTTTTTTTCCAATTTTTTTTTCTTTCTCTATTTGTTGTTGAGCAACTTTATCTATGGTTTGATTCTTTTGAAGCGCAAATCATACCAAGTTTTTATATTTGTAACATATTATGAACTTGTTTCATGCTTTTAAGTCTAGTGCTAAGGTGTGACCAATCCATATATCCATCATTTACTAACTGACCTTTTACATGTATTTTTAAAAAAAACTTACAACAAACACAAGATACTTTATCGAGTTCCACCGAATACACAAGCCAATCTCTATCACATGATTCCCATTTGATAAAATTCTAGTATAATATGTAGCAAAAAATCGTTTTGAAAGTCTATCTTTAGGACCTTTTTAAATAGACAAATCTCTTTTAGGGCCATTTGAAACTAACCATGTTAATCATATCGGAATCTAAAACATTCGAATATTTTGGATCAAATATATCAAAACCATTAAAAGCATTACCATCAACATTAGCAGCATCGTCAACATGATTAGAAGCATTGGTAGGATCGTGAACATCATCAAAATCGTTTAAAACATCACTAGAATCATTTAGCATTAGCATGAATATCATCCAAACTAACACTAGCATCACTAGGATTTTCATTAGGCTTTTCAACTGAATTTCCCAAATTAGGTTTTTCATTAGAGTCAACATGAATATCATCCAAATTAATAGTAGCATCAACATTAATATGACTTTTATTAGAATTCTCAACTAAGTTTACCAAATTAGGATTTTCATGAGACTTATCAACTTGAATATCATCCAAACTAACATCAACATGTTGATTATCGACAGAAACTTGCGATTCTTTTATAAAAACTTATCAAGATCCCTTTTTTGAGACTGAACCATCTCTTAAATTCTTTTTTTCTTTTTACGTTTTTCACATCCAGAATCATAGTTTCTAAGTCCAGAAGACATCATAAAAACAATTAAAAGTTGAATTTAGGAAGGTAAGAGACAAGACAACCTGGTTTAGTAAACTAATAAACTAAAATTGAAATTATTGTTTTACCTTCTACAGTTACACACTTACACGTATAAACTTACGACCACTTTCTTCACTCGACTTATTTTATTCTTTCTTTTCCATATTTTTTATATAATATTTAACATTTCAATTTTAATTTATGTTTTTGTTATTTTCATTTTAAAAATTGGTTGTCATTATTTATATAATTATTTGTTTTTAGTTTTTATTGGATAAATTTTAATTGTTTGTAGTATTTATTTCGTTACGTTGGGACAATATATTAACCGATAATTACTTTTTATAGCATAAAACTATATATTTTTTTTAAAGACACCGGGTACCCGGTTTTGGAACCGGAACCGGCGATTCCGAGACGGTTCCCAAATATAAAGAAATGGTGCAACCGGTTTCGGTTCCGATTCCGATTCCCATGAATTTTGGTCGAGTATCCGCCTTTGCTCACCCCTAGTTTTCTCAAATGGGTTTGCATGTCATTTTGTTTCAAATATGTAATGTGGGTTTTGTTCTTTGGTTAAATAATTCGAACATCGCAGGTCATTTAGTTTCCAAATTGTAACGTGGCTTTTAAGGTTGTATGGCTTGATTTGCACTAATTTGAATTATGCTAATTTGGTTAGAACTTTTTAGTATAACTTGTAGGATTTAGGGTTCTCAATGTTTGATGTAATGAGAAAAATTGAAAATAGCCAAACGGGACGGTCCGATCTACGTTATGGAGTTTGTTTTGGGCTGTTTGGATCCAACCGAGTGACCGACTGCCAAATACACATACATATATATTATATTATAAATTACATGTGTAACATCTCATTTTCTTAATAACATAATTTTAACGGAAAGTAACCTTGGAAAAGGAAGCTTCGGTATTACATAAAACATTTTAACCAAAACCTTCAAATATCATTTAATAAGAATAAGAGTAACAATAGGTTCTCATAAATAAACTAATCTAGTTTGCAAACCCAAAATTAAAAAAAACGTGCATAAGTAAAAAAAACGTCCTTTTGCAATTTTTTCGAGTCCCGACATGTACAATGTATTTGCAATTATATGAGCCCTTATACCATTGTAAGTACACTCTACATGCCTAGCCTTAACATCATCACTAAGGTTTCAATTCCCGACTCAGTTGATCTACACAACATATCAGTTACAACTTAAACCAAAACAATTGTGCTTATCATTCAGACACATAAGACATATACCATGCTACTCTATACATTAAAGCAATTTACATACATAACCATAAGTCCTTAGTATAGTGCCTTTATTTAACATGCTTGCACAAAAACTATACAAATATGCCATCAATACATCATAGAATTCATGCTTATCCCATACAGTTTAACAAAATTGTTCTTATACAAATAAATTAACATGCTTAACCACTAACTAAGGCATGGTACAGTGTGCTCACTATAATAGCCAAACTTTAAGTAATATATATATATATATGTATAGTGTCCGGAGTTAGTTATTGTTTAAACCGAACTAACTTTGTCAAACATGTATTAGAGGGGTTGAACATAGGCAAATGAAACTAAAACTAAAATGAGAAAGAATTCTTTAGTTATTGTAAGGAGGCAAATGATGCAACTTGGAGGACTAAAAGTGAAAATTTTGAAAATATAAAAACAAAAAAATGAAATTAATAACTTCATTTTCAGATTTTTCTCTCCATCTCCTTCATGTTTCTCTCTAAGAAACCTCTAAATAAAACCCTTATGAAATTAAGCTCAAATCCTCGGTGAAATGAAGATATTTTGAGGACTCAATGGTAAATCTTGAAGGTAAACCATTAGGTATGATTATAATCTTCTAAATCTAAGTTATTTGATTTGAATACATACTAAGTATGTGTGTATTTGTGGATTAGGAGCTGGAGTTTGATCAAAATTAGAGAAATCAATACCTTGAGGAGGTGTAATCATCCTTAAGGTAACAAATTGTGCATGCATTGAGTTAGAGTGTTTGTTAACCTAATAATGAAATGGGTTTTTCATTAGAATAGGTTAAAGGAAGTAAAATCAAACCCTTATACTTCAAACTGGTCATTAGATGATTGGAATAGTTCCCAAATCAAATGGTATTGTTGACATGTCAGAATAGTTAAGTTTGTTGTTGTTGGATAGAAATAGAAATTTACAGCCACTTCAAAAATTCGTATAAAATAAACCATTTATCCAAATGAGGTGTGCAATATATCGTTGGAAATCTTATTCTGTCTACTACAACTGTTATTAAGACTCCGGAAGCTAATTTGGTGCTTAAGAGTGCGAAAAAGCCAAAATACAATAGTTGGTCTGATTCTACTCGGAATTTACACAATGTTGGTATTAAATTCATAGTTAATTGGTCTCTACTGCAAATGACATGAAAATTTCCAGTTGAGATCCTAAGACATAAATCTACAACTTTCATTTAGAAAGTATCATAAAATTTAGCTTCTACGTATGAGTAAAATGTCCAACAAAGTGTCGGACATAAGCTGAAATGTGCAGGGGACTACAATGTTTTATGTATTTGTTTGTTAAACCATAACATCCCTTAACCAACGCTAGCAATGAATTATAAGTTCATTAAGATGTAAATAAGCTTAATTTAAGTTAAAACAAGGGTACTTATAGGATAAACGAATTTGACAAACATAGGTGATCATTGTATAGCTCTACGTGTACATTACTTATGTTAGGAAAACTCGATTAATTAGCAAGAAGTGGGACTTTGGCATTCGAGCATCGGGTTTGTTATCTCGGCTACATAAAGGTACGTATCTTTTATTCTATTGACACGGAAACGACCTATTGTTATGGTAATTCCATTCGAAATAGATTTACGTGACCGTAAACTTTATACGAACGATGTCAATGAGTATATATTCTTTGATTTTCCTTGATGTCATTCCTTGCTTGAAATCCATTTGGAATATTTCAAATACGAATTGTTGACTCGGTCAGATGATCGAGAGATTATCAAATTGAGAATGACACGACTAGATAGAGTTAAGCCATGTTGATTTGTCTATTCATTTGTTATATCACTGTGATCCGGTGAGACCACGTTTGTTGTGATTCTTTACCCAGACACTTCATCGGGGGAACCGACGTTGTGATGTTTCCATGGTGGCTACAATCACTATGGCGTTCTCGTGTATGCACGGGTAGTGCGCTGGCCCTGATCAGGGCATGGGGCAGATGGATATCCTAGGAACAGAACAGAACCAAGTTCACTTTACAACGTTCGAGAGCTAGTGGGTGTCGTGCCCACACTACTAGTTCTTACTTAGGCCTATAGGACCGTACATCTTTTGGGAAGAACAGGTTCGGTGTATTCTGGTGATTATGTGAACTTTAATAACACAAACTACGGAATGGGTGATTACATGAACCCCCTTGTTATATCCTTGTGATATTCGATTAATTTACTTTATCGTTTCGTGATTATAGGGATAATTTGTACTTACCCTATATTGTTTATTGTTGATTTCGTTGATCTGTTCACTGAGTTTTTGATCAGCCGCGTTTGTTATTCCGTGGCAGGTTCTAGAGACAGGTTGGGTGATTATCCGGACTTAGAGGCAATAGTGGAAATTTTGGAAGATAACTTTTGCAGACAACCTTACTTTAGTATAGTCACTTTTGGGTTGTAAATATTATGTACCCCAAATCATATGGTTGTTTATAACCGTTACTAGTATGTATTGTAATTACCTTAGTTGCTCTTTATGCAATATAACCCGGTCGGGTTAGAAATTGAGTTGTTACACTCACCCCCGTCTTGATGCTCCGGTCCGCATCTCAGCCTTGTGAACCATTTTCTTAATAAAACTTGCCTTTTAAAGGTTACTTTGTTTGAAAATATGACTCTTGAGTTTAAGTCCAAGCACTCACCACCTGTGAATGCTCGAATCCCTTAAACCAAGATTCTGATACCAACTATAACATCTCATTTTCTTAATAACATAATTTTAACGAAAAGTAACCTTGGAAATGGAAGCTTCGTTATTACTTATTACATAAAACATTTTAACCAAAACCTTCAAATATCATTTAATAAGAAAAAGAGTAACAATAGGTTCTCATAAATAAACTAATCGAGTTTGCAAACCCAAAATTTTTATAAAAAAACGTGCATAAGTAAAATCAAAATAACATTTGTCCCAAATCACCAAGTAAATTCTAATCTCAAACAAAACATAAAGTTGTCCCAAGTTTCAGTTTTTGTAACATAAGGCTGCTGAGCTGCTTCACCTTTCGGAGCTTCAAGCGGGTGCCTTTCCTTTTCTACTAGAGGAAGTACCTGCCACTAAAACATTAAACAACGCTGGGTAAGTTTTAAGCTTAGTAATTACTCATGCATACATAACCGTAAACACATAGTAATTACTAAGCATATATCATAACCCTTTCCTCACGACTCAATACCATCGAGGAAAACAAATGACACTGTTACCAGACCTCTTAATCCATAATTAGTCCCCAAGAGGTGTTACCACCATCATTAGTCCTATCATATCCATTACATGCCATAGTTACCCATATCCATTCATGCATTGACAATCATACATACATAACCATATAAAGTACATGTAGGATACTCATCTGTCTGAGATGTAGCTTAGTAACAAGCTCTCGTACAATCACAAGCAATTAGTTCAAACACCTATAAGTGCACATATACATATATGTATCAATAATCGACACAAAATGGGTTCTAACGTCTAACTCTACCCCTTACGTATTTAACACAGTAATACTAACCCAAATGCTACCAAACTTTACCATTTTCCTTTTTTAACAATCCTACAAGGAATGCTACTAAAGAAAACCCAAAACCAAGACCGCACGGAAAACTCGTCGGGATGGAACAGACTAAACGACGGGTAACCGGCGGGTCTCTACCCGCACATAAGCTGCAGATGCTCCGCGAGTACTCCCGCGGGTTGAGCCGCGTGGAACCCGCGGTTTGCACTGGTTTGCCCTCTTCGAGGGTTTTCAACCAAAGTCGGGGATTTTCACCCCAAACTCCAAAATCGATGTTTTTGATGTCTTCAACTATGCATAATCAAACCCCAAACCATATGATAACATAAAACTACTATGTAACGTCCAATTGATGATCAATTGATCATCAATCTCAACCAATTCTATCCATAAACCCTAACTACCCATCTAGACTCAATCTAAACGAAAGCTCGATAGAACACATACCTTGAAGAGTAATTCCTTCCGACTACTCGATGCTCCAACGATTGCCTTCACGATTCTCCTTTGCTCAACCACTCAAAATCGTCCCCCTCTCCCTCTAGTTCCATATAAATAGATCAATTACAAGAAAAAGGGAAGAATTGGGGCTTTCCCTCCCTTATATACATGCCACTTCTACCCCTTAACTTTCGATTTAACCATTACAACCCCCAAGTCCTGAAAATTACAAAACCAACCCACAGTTAGCTAGCTTTAGCCGAAACTAACACAGTTAAAATTCACATTTTGGAAAACGGGGAATTACAACATGCATTTACTTTTGTATTATATTGCAATCCAAATTCTTAAATCCTAATAGCAAAACGTAAAATCTATTTTGAAAATTGAAAACCCAAAATCACTATTCACTAACATCGGTCGAAGGTCAAAGTCGATGCATGTTTTTTAAAATTTAAAATTTAAGGCCTATAAAAGGCCCAAAACGCCTAAACAGTCGGACCAAAGTGTCTAAACTGCGGTCCCTAAACCGGTATGGGCACTTGATGTCAAACCATTCATTTTGAAGATTTAATAAACCGCCATTTATAATTTGGTTTGTGGTCTAAAGACTAAGGGGTTAAACAGTTCAAACCGGACTGTAAACACCCTAATTGGAATATAGATAGTATGGGCGAGCATAACTCAAAAAACTTATCCCTCACCCTAAATTTTGTGAAATATCCGAAACCCGAAAAACACGAGCCCCATTCCCTCGAAAACCGATATAAATTTCGGATATGTAGGACCGGGTTGGATGGGATTTTCCTACATCCGACCCGTCTAAATACCCGATCTTTTTTCAAAAATAAGTTTTTTTTATGTTCCCCAAACCACCCTTCATATTTGCAAATAGTTTTAATTTTAACACCAAATATTTGTTTTCTACACTTAATTAAAAGGAAGACACACTTGGCTCTCATATAACATCTCATCATTCTCACGACTCTAATCTCATTATCAAGTTTTGAAAATCGAAAACTTAAATCTGAAAATCAGCCTCCGGATATCTGACCCAAAAACCCGAAACCCAAACCACCCGAACCCCGAATGTTGGCTTTCGGGGCTTACTATTTCCACCTGGACCTCAATCGGGTTTTGGACTTTGAGACCGGATCCGACCAATGCTCAACCCTAATTAGAAAACGTACATAACCGAGGAAATCAATCAAAGTAGAGACAACCGATGCTCACCCCTAATTAGAAAACGTACATAACCGAGGAAATCAATCAAAGTAGAGACAGGGACCAAAACCGGAATTTGCTCTTAACACAGAAACTGCCTTCGGTCAATGGATCGATTTTGAAAAACCCCAACCCCTTCACCAAAAAAACATCAAACCCCCCCTCTCCCATCCATCCCCTCTAAAATCCAACACAAAATTGGAATTGGCACCGTGAGAAGGAAGATCGCAGCCATTCTATTTCAGTTTCTTCAGTTCACTGCCACACTCCTTGTTTCAAGGTTTCTTCATCCTTTCATCTTCATCTTCATCATGTTCATCCTTTTTCTTATTTCGCATATTATGTCTGTAGTAATTCATCATTGGTTTGTATTGTTTTCGCTTGGTTGTTTCTAAGTTTTAATCTTGACGTCTAATGATTCAGTAGTTGTCCTCATAATCACTTTAAATTCAATCACTTCACAATTCTTCACTGCAAATTCAGACACCAATACACATTCTCATTCGCAGCGTAAGAAGGAAGATCGCAAGCATTGTGGCCGAAAGTTTTTTTCCGTCACAATATATCGTGTGCGTGTCTATTTTGTTATCATGAAGAAAAATTGGAGCCCTAATTTTAACTTGATTCTTTGTAATTTGTAATTTTGATATGTTACAGACTTGTAGATGATCTTAGCTGTTTTCCAAAATTCTAAAGCCATAACATTGTAAAACATTTGATGGATAAGTTACTTTTGCTTTGTGTTTGTTGTTTGTAATTCTAGGTTTACTTACTTTACAGTGTTCTGCTTTTCGATTTTGGAAAATGATGTTCTTTTAGAACCAACCCCTGTTGATTTTCTGTTTGTTCGAGTCATTTTGAGTTTTTGATACAATTTGGTTCTAATTCATGCGTGTATACGTCTTATGTTTCAGTAAAGAATAGAAAGGAGACAGACATGGAAGAAGAAGTGTTGGATAAAGCTGTGTTTATGTATTTGAAGAAAAAGGGATTTACCCAAACTGAACAGATTTTTCAACAAGAACAGCAGAGCAAGAATAAGAACTCCAGCTCTTCTATTAATGCTGCTGATGCTTCTCTGTCAGACCCGGATCTTGCCAAACAAATCCTTGCCTTTTCTCAGTACTTTCTTTACCCTATATTCACATTGTTCTTTGTTATTAATTAGTTTATTTGTTGTTATAATGCGTAATCTTCTTTTGGAGCGTATGAGGCTGGCACTGATATTTTTCAGGCGCAATTGAATTTTTTTTACTGTTACTCATTCCTTTTGAAATCCAAATGGAATGTTCAGTTGATACATGCACGTTACTTTTTAAATTACCATATGTATTACCCGAAAGTAGATTGATAAAAACGAGTTCCAAACTGATATGGATATTAAAAATTCCTTAAAGAATTACCAACTACAAAGATATTTAGGGGCTATTCGGTTGTGGCTTAATGGGCTGTATAGCCTACATGGCTTATTCGCTCAGTCATAACTAGCTGTTGGTTGTGGCTTATTCGCTCAGCCATAACTAGCTTTTGGTTGTGGCTTATTCGCTCAGCCGATGACTTGGTTGATCAGCTAGAAAACATCACTCCATTTACACTCAGCCATTTATTTCCCCTAAGTTTCCCCAACTACCCTTGCAAGAAAGAACCATCCCCCAAGTACTGATTACTGCTTCAGGCTCACATCTGCAAATATCTTACGTCCCCTCTAAACAGAAAAACCCTTGCCATGGCTACCCTCATACCTGGTAACTCTTCACATTTTTCCTTCTGCATCTCGAGGTAGTCCCCTGCTCCCCAATATATTCCTTGATTCTTCCCATTTTTCTTTTTCTAGTAAAAAGGAACCCTTTTTCCAGCAACTTATTCTTCGGAAGCCATTGAATCTCTCAAAACTCTCTCTCTCTCTCTCTATCTCTATTTAATTCCAGATCTGTCTTCTTTTCCTTTTCGATTTCACTTTAAATGAGGCTGTGGTTGGATGTGATTGAAAATGGATTAGGTTTCTTTATGTAATTTTGACATTTCTTTCTCTGATTCTTGAACCTAAATTACCATTTAGGTTGGTTGCTGTAACTCCTAAAAATGGATTGGGTGTTATTGAAAATCATGCTTCTATTTTTAGCGTGTTTGATGAAATGATGAAGAAGAAATATGGGTCGTATTTGGATTTAATGAAAAAATAAAAAATAAGGGTAAAATGGTAACTTATATTATTCAGACGGTTTATTCAGTCTAAAACCGAACAACAGTCTTACCTAATTCATACAGACACCTAAATCCCTACAGACAACTCTATCCATACAGAGCTTAATGAAAAATCAACCGTACATCCCTTTCTATCAGAGGTCTTCTTCAGGTCTCCAACTTGCTTTACTCTTTAACAGTTCCTCACATATACCAAGTGATACAAAATGTGATGCTTTTAATGATTTTACATTAGAAATTAAATGTAGCTTCTTTCTGGAAATTGTGCACTTCTAACTTGCTGGTTTGAACTGTTCATGTTGTTCATTATATAATCATGTTAGGTGCATTTTCTGGTATTAAAAAGAATAAGTGCTTCTAGAATTGAGAATTGGAATATCATCAACATCTCCAATTCTCCATCATTATTTCGTGGAACCAGTGAACCACAGTATTTTATGGAGTTTTTTTTGCTTCTATATTTGTTATGCTAATAGTTATTTCATAATCTGAAACTTAACCTTGGGGGGGGGTATAAATAAAACCTTATTAGTATTTGTTACTCCATTTGTTTTATAAATGAGCTACATTTCTCATTTCAATATCAAACCTAGTACTTTCCTACTACAAAAAAAATGTGTTGGATTTTGCAGCAAATTTAACGAGAGCATTGTTTCTTGTAAAGTCTATAGTTAGTATCTTTTCCTATAAACGTGTGAAAATCAAAATGCACTTGGGATGTGCTCTGTTTGACCATCATGTTCTCACTCTTCTTTAGAGCCAAGGGAGTATTCTTTCTTGGAGTTACACTTGTTGGTAAATTGTTGTTTCTTTCTTTTACCATATTTCCAAGTATCTCAAATATTGATTTTCTTGCATGGTAATAGTCTAGAGTTGGGGTTGTCGCTTAAGACTTAAGAGCACGTGGGCTTGTGAGGCACCACAATGACATGTTATCTTACTGATTTGTACAGTAACATTCTGTAAGTTCCATTATGAGTGATCTATTCTACATTCACTAGTATAGTAATCTGAACTCTGAAGACGCTGTAAAATGACAAATGCGCTGTTTATTGAGAAAAGTTCTTGTTTTCATGCGGATCTTTCTTGATTTCATGAAATGTATTTGTATGTACTTAATGGTTTTTGAATGATGAAAATGCACAAACCAAGTGCAATTTTCATGCTATGGTTTATGCTTGTGCAACGTTTGTGGCTATATTGATGCTTATTGATTGTTGATTTTACGTTCACTGCTTGATCTTGGTTCATGCTTTTCAGGTGCGAAAGTGTCCCTGCATTGTACCATGATGGATATAGCAAGTTGAGGTCGTGGACTTATAGCTCACTAGATTTGTACAAGGTACCCCTATATACTAAACTTCGTATGTTTTTCCGGTCTATATTTGTTTTCCATTAAACGAGCTCTCATTATGTGAGCAAGGAGTTTCATATGCATATTGATTGCTAAACAATTGATGACTATACGTCGTTTTAGCGCATTACTTATTTTACTGTAAACTATATATCTATAAATCACAGTGGGAGTGACCTTGTGACATGTATTTGATAATGCTTTTTTAGCTTGAGAAGGGCTCATGAACTGCAGCAGTACAACTGTTTGACGTGATTCCTGCTATTAGAAAGGAATGAGAGTAATTCATGCTGACTTTGACTGAAAACTAACCTATTCACTTCATAGGTGTGGCTATGATTGAATTCTTAATTTGGGAACTGTTTTTTGGCCAATAACTCAAACAGTATTTCTATTGATGAGATTTAAATTCAGAAATAAGTCCTTGAATAGTCTTCCTTGGGCAACTGTTTGTGGGTTTTGAACCCCCCCATAGGTGTTTATTGTGAATATATCTGAGCAACAATTTTTACTAATTGGGGCATATAGATGCTCTTCTCTGGGATATGTATTCTTTCTACATTATCCTTGATCTTTTTCTTTTTCTTTTATGTCACCACCAAGTTTTATATATCGTTTCATTCATATTTTAATGTTTTAAAAATGCAGCATGAATTGCTTCGTGTTCTCTATCCAGTATTTATCCACTGTTTCATGGATCTCATTGCGAAAGGTCATCTTCAAGAAGGTAGGGGTATTATATCTTGAGTGTACAACATATAGCCAATCAATTCTCATTTTACCTTAAAATGGGTGCTTGGATCTTCAGCTCGTACATTTTTCAATAGCTTCCGCGAAGATCACGAGATGATGCATTCGCGTGACCTCACAAAATTGGAAGGTGTTCTTTCTCCATCTCATCTGGAGGTTAATTACTGATACCCTAAACCTCTAAACTATGTAAAGTATCTTCACAATGTCTGAAAAAACTCTTCTTTTGTGAGTATGCAGGAGATGGAGTTTGCTCATTCGCTAAGGCAGAGCAAAGTGAATATAAAGATATGCCAGGTTATCTTTTGATCCTTATATCTGTAAGATGATTAACAATGAGAACTTTCTTTATGTTGCAACAAGAGTTGTATATCTGTCCATTCATGTGATTCGTCCTTGATAATGTAAGATAAGTAGATAAAGATTATACATTTCTAGATTTTTACGTATTATACAGTATTACTATGTATTATATACAAAAGATAGTTCTTGTAAAACTATGTCAATGGACAAAAGCTTTCTTTTCACTTTCTTTTGAATCAACTACACTAATTTGGGAGACAACTCAAGTTTTTGTATGAGCAAATCTTTTGGTATGTTCTTTGTTTAAAAAACCAGTTTTATAAATTATGACATGTGATAATCATGTAACTGTTCCAACTCCTACCGCTATTACACTGAAACTGCAATTGCATTATGTATGCAAGAATATAAATTCTTATCATCTGTCTGCAGTTTAGATGAAAACTTCTTTTTGCCAGGAAGCCACGCAAAATGGAACACCCAAAAGAGTTAAAGATATAACTTAGCATTCTCTTTTATTGTTCTGCAGTATTCTTATGAGCTCCTTCTGCAATATCTACACAAGACACAATCAATTACGATGCTCGGCATTATCAATGAGCATATTAACTTCCAAGGTAAGTTCTTATTACAATCAAAGTATATAATGTTTCACCCATTCTAGAATTTGGGAAATTGTTCTCTGAGGATGTGAATTAGTCCTTTCCGTAATTACAAAATTATTTTTGTTTCAACAGTTACTCCTGGACAGCCTAGCTCAATTTCTGATGATGCTGAAGCCTTTTCACTTGTTGGGAGTGGCCAGGATGCAGCTAACTTAATAAATCAGAAAGAAATACATTGGGGGGTTAGTTAATCTTGCAGTCTTGTTTGCATTCCTGTTCTTTATTCTTTGCATAGCATTTCTATCTTATATCCATCAACTTGCTATCATGGTGATGTTCATCTCTCAACTCAGATCCCTGACACTGATGCTATGCTGTCTATAATGATTCCTTGAGATCCACAACTAGTTGTATATGTTGTTGCACAGAAGAGTTGGAAAATCGTTGGATTCAGATATAATAGAATTTGAATTAAGATATACATGTATTTAATAAGTATTATGCTGAATCATGGATTTCATTTGATCTAGACCAAAATCTATGATTAATTTGCTTAAGTATGTACTTCTAGATTGGCAATGTAGAATGATTTCTAAGAGTTATGAACTAAAATTAAGATGCATACATGTGGCTTCCTTCATACAATCTGTATTTATTTTTCGGGGTGAGTGGAAAATTGATTTCCTGATACTATTGAAAAGGTACTTGTCGTTTTGTCTCGGTCGTCTTCTCACGATATCACAAGATTTGATTATTTTCTAAATATCGTACGTTCAAGGGGAATGGTGTAGAAACCAGAAGCATATAAGTTTTTAGGGGCTCTTTTTTCTATTAAGATCTATCTGGAATTAACTTGCTGAATGTGGACAACAAATACATGCCATGGTGGCCTGTTTAATTCAGCCATTTCCAGCCATTATTTAATATTTTAAGGCAAGTAAATATCCTCAGTTTTGCCAGTTCGACGGTTTTCAGCTTCTTAGGCTGAAGCAAAAATATAAATACACCAATATTGATTTCCAACATATTGAATGAAATGGTTTCCAACTTCATATGCGCCTATAGCATCGCTTGAAGTGAATACTAATAGGCAGACATAAGAAACAACAAACCAGTTGGCAGTTGCATTTATTAAAGATCTCGATTCATCTTTATGGTAAAAGCTTATTATATACTTCTACAATTCTAGTGTTCCCTAGGCAGGAGATTGTTCTTGGAACTTGTGTTCTACACCAGATTTTCATAAATTGACTAGAAGTTTTCACAGGAAATAAGAAAGGTAACATGGTTGTCACAGACAATTGTTGCCCAAAGTTTTGCTCTCTAAATTGATGAAACAGTTCAATAATGTTACCTATGGGCATGTAATATAATAGAATTATGATTATTATTTTTGAGGTTTCTAGCTTTTTAGGATATTGTTTTGACCATAAAAGTTGTACAGTTGCTCGAAGATTCATTAGAAGAGCGGCTTGATAAGGCAGGCGGGTTGCTCTCAGATTCAGAGAAGACAGAAGGAGATGCCAAAGAAGGGGAGGTGGATGAGAATAAGGTAACCTTGTATGATGCGCTTGCTGAAGTTCACTTTCTAGTAACTGTATTTTGATCTACCTATTAATGATGTTTAACCAGTCTTTTTGTGTTACTTATTGTTTATTTTCTTTGTTTATGATGCATCTCCATAAACACTTCTGGGTAGGAGCTTACATATTTGTTTGCATTTTAGCATATATTTCTTCTTCTTCTTAGTTTTTTAATTTACAAATGGGCACTTTAAGCATCTACGGCTCTTTTGGGCTGTGTTTATTGTTCAGAAAAAATCAGCAGAGGGTGGAAAGCAAGGTGGCCCACTCAAGAAGTTAAAGAAGGACAAGGTTGCTGGTGCAGCAGGGAAAGCTGCTCGAGGTGAGGGTGAGAAGGCATCTGCTGCACCACGCGTCAAGCCTGAGCTTACTTTGCCAACAATGTATGTTGCGTACTCTTTCCTTTTTATAGATGCATATGAGTGATCTTTGAATGGGAACCATCTTTGCAGTTATTCAATGAGGTTGAGCACTATCAATTTTTTCTTCCTTAACCAAATATATTGTAATTAATCATGTCTTTCTTCTTATTGTGGCATTCAACTTTTAAGCATCTGTGCCGATGAGTGAGGTAATTATGACACAAACATTTTAGTTTAGTTTCTCTCAAAGATAATCTAGGAATACATGTCTTGTGGTTTGTAGAAGCTCATATTTATCAGATTGTCCACAAGGCCACAAATTTAGTTATTCTATTGTGTTCCGAAAATTGCAGGTCATTCTATCTTTTGCCACTGAGGTAGTTGACTTAGCAGGCAAACTTAAATTGATAGAAGTTGTCTAAATTTTTACAAACATGAAAAGGCAGAACAACTAATGAATGAAAAGTTAAGGAGAGTGGGTAGCATGTTCATTAGTCATAACTTGATCAGTACCATAAAAAGCAAGTGTTGGTGGCCACTGAAATCATAAAAGGATTTGTACTATATACTGCGTACACGACAAACCTATAAAAATGATTCACTTTGTGGAGTGCTAGAGCTTGGTAATTATTTTTTTCTGTTTTATTTATCTATTTTTATTTTTGTCTCAGACCAACAGATGTTGAACATTCTATTCTGGAAGACCTTCGAAATCGTGTACAATTGAGCAATTCAACACTTCCTTCAGTTAGTTTCTATACATTCATTAACACACATAACGGGTATCCTCTTGCAAACTTTCATCTTGCACCAAGTACTTTGGTACGCTTTGTGCTGCAGTTTTTGATCTCTGTCAACTTGCTTCAGATTAAACTGTTCATCAATATCCCATGATGGATCATTGGTTGCTGGAGGATTCTCAGATTCATCGTTGAAGGTCTTTTTCTTGCTTAATGTTGTTTCCTGATGCAAATGCAACACACACACACACACACACATATATATATTATATATATATTCATCTGATAAAAATAACCTTGTATGCCAGGTGTGGGACATGGCAAAACTTGGGCGTATGGGCAGTTGTAAGTCACCCAACTTGTTTCCTTTCTTCACACAATGGTGAAAATTCACTTTTTAGACTTGGAAATATTTGTCCATCTTCTTTAATGCTGTTGCACTACATTATAATTTTCTTCATCGATGAGGGTATAGTAATTCTGCAAACTAGATGCAAATCGTTGAAAGTGAAAACAGTGACAGAAACATATGCTGTACTCTGTGTTCAAGGAAATTTCATAAATATCAGTTTCCTGTGCTATTTAACTAGAGCTCCAAGTCGAACTTTTCTGCTCGAAAGTTTGATGGGTGTTTTTGTGGAAGTTCGGGTTAGATTAATTTCAGAACTAAGTGCAACAGAAATCACATGAAATGACGCTGGAATGTAGAGTGGCATTTTGTGTAGTATGAACAATGGATCGTATACTAGGGTTTGGTTCCAGTGAGAAGTTTAGTTAACGTGAGAAGTGGTTATCAACCGTTGGATGCACATTAGGATGAGTGCACCGGGATAAGATACACCTAGATGCACTGGATCAATCCCTGTATCATTCAAGCGTGATTCATGGGTGGGCTTAAGATTAAAAGTGATCAAGGGTTCAAATCCACTTTTCATGTTAACTCAACTTCTCACATGTTCCTTTGCCGGGTATGCTAATAGAGATGATGCAAATCGAGGATAGCTGTGTGTTTGAAAGCTGATTACTAGTTATCCATCTAACGTATTTATCAAAGTACCTTGTCCTTATTTTGAAATTTTGAACCATCTCTTGATGTATGACATTAACAAAATATGGGGTGTTAACACTTGCTGCGTCAGCAATGCTGCAGGGTGAAAATGATTCGACTCCCAATGAAAATACACTTGGATCAAATAGTGGAAAAAGAGCTTACACTTTGTATCAGGGTCATTCTGGACCCGTTTATTCAGCCTCGTTTAGTCCTTTGGGGGATTTTCTTCTATCATCGTCATCCGATTCAACAAGTATGATATTTGAACATGCTTGCGTCTTCTATTTGTTCCAGTAAATAGAAATACCTACTGATTGGGATATATTCTACTGCAGTTCGACTATGGAGCACAAAATTCAATGCAAACATCGTATGCTACAAGGGTCACAACTACCCTGTATGGGATGTTCAGGTACAAAACATTAATCCTTGGTTAACCTTTATTATACTACGTCTTCTTTTACATTTGCAATTGGTACTAGAAATTTGTGCCTGTTTGAAAAATTATTTCTGAATGAGATGAACAAGTAAATACTTAAAGCAAAAGAAGGTGACCAAAAAGTTGTTTTTTTGAATGGAGTTCCAAGGATCCAAAGCCCAATTGTATGAATACTATCTCGAATGACTTCAAAGATGTAAATGCACTATTCATAGTTACCTAATTCGTGGTTCGCGTCGGTACGGGAACGGGGTTCGTTAGAGTGCACGTATT
>LUCG01273525.1:0-13431 GCA_001633085.1 Carthamus tinctorius | reverse complement strand
AGGGGGGCCTGAGATCACGTGAAAAGTACTATTTTTGGTGAGAAATGTGAAAATATTTTTAAACCGTTAATCACTTTTAATCAAATTTCCTCTCATTAATTGCGTTTTGAAAGAGAATTGATCTGGTATATCTCTGTGCATTTCATTCTAATGTCTGTCCATTTCTCATCCAATGGTTGATAATCATTTCTTACCAAAGTGAAAAATCATGTTACAAGTTGAGTTAACGGTGATAAGCACATGGATGTAAACCCTTAAACTCTTTTAATCTCATATCCTCCAATGAATTGCACTTTATAAGGGTGTTGATTTGGTATATCTTGGCGCATTTCATCATAATGTTTATCCATGTACATCCAACAATTGGTAACCACTTCTCAAACTAACCTCAATTTTTCATCGCAATCCAACCCATGACATGTATATATGTGCATATATGTTATTTGTAAATAATGTTCATAGGTATGCATATGTGTAGCATGCACGCATGTATAGAATCCAAGAAACATCTTTAATTATTTGTTTGCATATGTGTATAACGTAAAGATAAATGATCGTTTTAGTTGTCTTTGGGTCTTGGTTTGATTGGCTTCGGTTTTCATGTTTTTGTTTGTTTTGGGTTGGTTCTGCGTCTTGCGAAACTTTCTTTCTTTCGTTTGTTTATAATAATTTATGGCTTTTTCAAAAAAGTTTGTTCNATATATATATATATAACTTATAAAGGTTATAAACTATGTAAAATAATATTTATGTAAGCGATAAAAGTTATTTTTATGATTTAAATATTTTGAAATATGATCCAAATATAAGATATTTATAATAATTAATGAACTCTAATTATCTTCTATAGATATCCAAATCATAATAAATAAATTTTCACCCTTTTTATAAATATTGGTTTACAATCTTTATAAGGTTTACAAAAGAAGATCCATATACGGAATAGTTCAAACAAGAACACCACAAAACGTGATAATACTCTTTTAATATTATCAATCGTGCGCGATACTGAATTCAATCACATCTACTACACGTGATGCTAAATCAGAGAACTGGATGACCTTTGGAGCGACCTGGGTGGCAGATCAAGTCACTCTTACACTACTAGGATCTTTCACATATAACACAGATATTCCTGATATGATACTATAATCATCTATCACATGTGATACCAAATCAGAAACAGATACGACTTTTAACGCTTAAGTCGTAGGATACGTCATATCGAGGGTGAACGAGCAAGAATAAACAATAATAAATTTATGAACGAGTAAAGAGTAAACATTTTTTATAAGAGTTGAAAAAATAGCTACCCAAAAACGTTTTGCTTGAAATTGACTTTTCGAAAGTCAACCGATTGACATTTTCACCTTCTACGAAATTCAAGCCAACATTATAATATTTCAATTCATGTATTATAAATATTGCAAAAAATGATTGATTAATCCAAAAAAAAAAGTTTCCTTATAAGAGTGGTTTCTTATAGGGTCGGTTATGATTAGAGTGGTAATTTACTTTTGATATGATATATTTTGTAGTTTTTTAAAGGGTGACATAGTATTAGAATATAGAGAAAATTATTATTTTACTCATTTTGAAAAATCAAATTCACCTCCAACCCATTATCTCCCTAAAATTCGTGAAATACCCACCGATCCCTTATCCGGCAATCCCTATTAACGGCTCCGACAAGTTTTCCAATCAACACCGGCGGCACATAATAGGGGTTGGGGTGCCGCTAATAGGGGTGGGTCCCGATAGTGGCATAGGTGGCAGCTTCAAGGTGATGTGACGCCTACGTGGAGCAATAGGAGCTTCAAGGTGATGTTGATTAAAGGTGGCGTGGACCAATGGAAGCTTCAAGGTGATGTTGATTAAAGGAGGGTGACCCGGTCAAAGCCGCCGGTGTTGATTTNGTGGGTATTTCACGAATTTTAGGGAGAGAATGGGTATGAGGTGAATTTGATTTTTCAAAATGGGTAAAATAATAATTTTCTCTAAAATATAATATACAATAGAAAGTTAAAGCTATTCAACGACGACGATCACGAGATGTCGAGATGCAGTTAAAAGATAAAAACAACAACCTAACACTAAAAAGATGACCATAGCCAAAAGCCAAGAAACTGTCAAAATCAAAAGGCCGAGAGGTAAAGCCGCAACGAAAAAATAGACACCAAAAGAGATTATAAGGAGAGAGACAACGGGTTTTCGTTATCAAGCCACGCCTCCTCTGCAAAACATTTTATATTTGTATTTACGCTATTTTATTTTTATAATTGGTGAAATTCCTGAATGGTATTGCATATAGTATATACAATAAATCATTTGTAGTTATTCTTATTCTATTAAAATAACAGACGTTGAGATGTCATCCCTTTCTATTTAAAAAAAAACATCATCATGCAAGTCACACACGAAACGATATTTGTTTGTTATGGTTCGCCGCCTACTTCTTAATCTCGATCCCAAGCCCATGCCTTCTTTTAATTTTTATTAATATTTATTGCCATAATTAAGAATTTCAGATTTCATCTCTCTTGATTTTCTATTGTTACTTGTAAGAAAAAAAATCTTTTAAAATATTTTTAACAAATTCTTCAAAAATAGGAAAAATGAAAAGATCTAGAAAAACTTTCTAGAAAATGAAAGGATATATGAAATTCTCTAGTTCGTCTCTCCACAAATAAACAACTTCTTATTAAATATCTTGATGAATATAATAAATTTTATAATTTTCAAAACTAATTGATTGTTTTCCATTTTATATATTTTATCTATCACGGGAACACGATTATTATGTTTTTCACCTTTAATTTATTATTAACAGGATCGGTCTTGAGATTTCGGATGCCCATGGCGAAATGTCAAAAAAATTATCCCTTTAGTATGCATAAATCATGTTGGGATTAACTATTAAGGATTGAAATCGAAGATAATGCAGCACAACAACATAGATGATAGATTGCAAAGTGATAAACTGATAATCAAATAAAAAGAATACTGAGATTTAATCAAAAGCAGAAGAGTGAAGAAATGGATTACTCCGATTTCTGATTTCGTAAATAGGAAGATTGAATATAAAGCAGGTCAACTGACGAGCGATTTGCAGAAATTGGCGACAAATTTTGTTTCAATGTTTAGTTCTGTACTTCTATAATCGCGTTCAATGTAAACTGTAGCAGGCCGAGATTGATTTGGTATCCATATATGAAGCGCTCACAAGTCACATCCGTAGTAAAATTAGGCCCAAAAACCCATAATTGAACCTACTAATGAATACTTGGGCTTATAAGAATGATGCCCTTGAGCTAGATGATGTCCTGGACCGCCTCCCCTTTGGCCTATGCCCAGGGCCACCCCTGATTATTAAAACTAGACCTTAGCCTATTTCAAATTTTTATTAAAATAACATGAAATTGGGTATTTTATATTTTATTTATTATAATTTAAAAAAAAAGAATAAGTAACTTGGTGAAAATGGACAAGTTGGAATGGAAGGTGTACAAAGTTGACCACTTTACCATCATCGGTTTGTTGTGACATAACGGTTTCACAATAACAAATACGTGTACGAATTTTAACTTAAAAATGGTATTCTCTTCTTTTAAAAAAATATATATCTCCATAACTTATATTTAAATTTCCTCAAATTTAATATCATATTTAATTCAAAAATAAATAGTCACAAAATGATTTATTTAAAAGCTTATCCGATAAGAGCCTTATATTCTAATTTATAAAAAAAAAAAAAACGTATTATTTTACCTGGTAGGCGTTTACTAAGTAAGAATCCTCACTTTTACTTATCAAATAAAGGGTTGTTTGCTAGCACCTTAATAAGTTTAAAAGGACTTGTAACTTATTCGAGCAGCTATACATGATTGTTTGGTACTAACTTAATGATATAACAAATGGCTTATTCAATAAGCTTTATGCAGAAAGCCAAATTTTGTCCAAACTTGTTTGCCCCAATTTAAAAACACACTCCTCCCATCTATTAAAGAACTCTCTCGAACAAAACCCTTACAATATATACCAGACAGATTAATCCACATAGACAGCTTTATTCATACAGGTCGTAATAGCAAACCGATCTCTATCCTTACCATTGGGCTTACTTGGTCAGATTATTGGCCCTTGTCATCTTATCCGATAAGATAACTGATCCACAAGTGCTTAGTTAAAATGTGCAAGATAAACGATTTTACATACAAAAATACTGAAACCGATAACCCGACAAACCATAATCACATCAACTTGAATTGGACTGCGGACTAGGCAACTCGCTTAAACCACGCAACGGAAAAAAAGGATCATACGAATGTCGTTTGTTCATTGTTTTCACGAATCAATTATATGCATAAAAAGTTGTACAATGCCCCACAAATGGAGTCCAACTCGTTTCAAAATGTAGGTAATTCATGCCTATATATAAGAACCTGAAACAACTGAAATAACAACATTTCACCGTTCACTTTATCCTACTTGCAAAATTTCCCTGATTCACGATATGAACTCAAACACTTTGTCGATCACTGAAGATGAATGCATGAGAGAGAAGGAGAAAAGAACTTTAAACGGTGAAACCAAAGATCTTGAAGAAAAAGGACGGATTGAGGAAATGGTGGATGAAGTAGAGCCAAAAACGGGTGTTTTCTTTCCGGTCAAGCTAAGTGACGGGAAGCAGTTGAAAGCTATGGGCGTAAGAAAAAAAAAAGTGCTCGGGTTTTCAATCAAAATCTATAGCTTTGGTACTTGTACATTGTTATATACCTAGACAGGGTAGTCAGATGTGTTATTGGGTTGTACGTACAACCCAACAATAAATTAGAGCATATCCCTCCATGGACCACTTCTAAACACAAACCAAAAGAAACACGAACCCAATATCCCACTCGAAGGTGGGATCTAAAGAGGGTAACAACATCTCCAACAGATTCTTCAATGGAGAACCAAAAGTCAAAATCTAAAAACAACTGCAATTGTCTCCGGCAAATTTAGTATTTAGGAGAATACATGACTAATTATATTTATTAAAATATTTTTTAAAATGAAATAAAATATTATTTTTCTCTCACAAACACTTAACATCTAATGCTTGTTATTGGTGGGAACATGATTAAAAAAAATGTTTCTCTCTGTCTCACGGTAATCATTTTCCGGAAGTTCTCCAAATTTGGAGAATTTCACTCACTTTCTCCATTTTCTCCATCTTGGAGAATTTGTTGGAGATGCTCTAAGATGTATGTAGACCTGACCTCTATCCCAAAGAGTATATGGAATCTAAGGAGGGTAAAATGTACACAGAACTGACATGTATGGTATATGAGAACTATCACAAGGACAGTAAGATATACGCAGACTTGACCTCTATAGTATATGAGATCTGAGGAGGGTAAGACATACGCAGACCTGACTTCTATAGCATATGGAATCTTAGGAGGGTAAGATATAGGCAGACCTGGCTTTTATAGTATATGGAATCTAAGGAGGGTAAAATGTACACAAACTTGACCTCTACCAGTATATGGGATTTGAAAGACGATAAGATATACGCAGAGCTGACCTTTACCAGTATATGGGATTTGAAAGACAGTAAAATATATACAGACTTGACCTCTATATTATATGGGATCTGAGAACGGAAAGACGTAAGCAAACCTGACCTGTACCTTAAAAGAGTAAAACAGTTGTTTTCTTGAACTCCTGCTATTTGTCAAAAGAGTGACAATGAGAGAAAAACAGAGATAAGATAAAGTTTTTAAAATCCACTTTTGAGCACCTATTTTTGACTACTTTATGCAGGGATATATGCAGATAACCAGAAACTGATGGGTGTTATAAAGTCAAAGATTGTGGAATCACCATCAAAGGCTACAAAAGAGATGTATAAAATGGTGGTTGATAGTGCAGTGGGAATCACAGTGAAAATGGTGATTGTGTTTGCCAATCTTACTATGAGCATGGTGAGGAAGAACCTTAATGAAGGTTTAGCAGCAGCAGTTAGAAAACTCGGTGGTGGAAAAAACGATGAGCTCATGAAAAGGTAATTTTTTTACGGTATCTTGGTTTGGGTAAAACCGTCAAGATTTTCGAGCATGTATAAGGGGATGTTTGGCAGTTGCTGAATGATTTGGTGCTGGATGATTGAGTGGTTAGAATGATTAAGATGCTCTTATAATATAGTGCAAAATGAAATACGGTTGGTTGGTAATTGTTCATAATGGAATCAGGGCGTTGAATGCTTAAGGGAGGCCCAAAATATAAAACCATTCAGAGGGTTATAGAACCATTAAGAGGCGGTCCTTTTTTTTGCCAACCAAGATTCATATTAACGATTCAGAGGTTGTCTCTTAATGGAACTGTTAAGAGGTAACCAAAATGCCCCCAACCATCTAAGCGGAGCTCAAGCCTAGTATTGCTCAAGCTTACCAGCTCAGTGAACCTAAGGCTATTGATGAGCTAACTAGTAGCTGATAAAGCTAACATAGCTGAAAGGCAAGTTGTTAGCTAATAAGCTAGGTGGTAGGTGGTAAGTTAGCAATAAACTAGTCATGTTTGGTAAAAACTACTAGATGAGCTAAATGACAAGGTAAAATTACCTAAAAGTGCGTTGAGACACTAATTTGAAAAAATGAAAATAAAGGGTATAATTGGAAAAAAAAAGTGAAAAAGAAGCCATAAAGGCTATTGAAACGCTACTTGAAATCGAAGCTCTTCTAGTAAGTTCAAAAATAAGCTAACTTATAAGCATAAATAAACAAAGCCAAAGTAAATGTGACTAAGCATAAGTCAGCTAGTGTGATTTCTGGTTCTTAATCGATTGTAGCTTTTATAGAGGGCTTTGATTGGGGAATCGTCCAATATGCAAGCTTTATGACGGCATACAAGCCGAGTTCAAATTAGCGGAGCCAAGATCTGCTTGTTTGAGCCCAAACGAGCCATGCCAATAGAAGCCAGTCCAAGGGTTGAGCTTTTGGCAAGCCAAGCCAAGAAGCTTGGCTTAATTGAAACAGATTCGGAATGTTCCCTTTTAGAGTTTGATCGTTTTTCTTCTTAATGAAGGATAATGGGGGAGGCAAGGAATGATATCAGGCTCACTCCCGGTTCCGAAATTGAGATCACATGCCTTCCAGGATATGTTCTCGAGACAAAAGGTATTTTCAATAACACCAAGGTGTCATTTGTTTTTTAAGAGGTCTGAAGTTTGAAGTCAGATTTCACATCCAAAATAATAAGAGGTGGATGGTGCACCTCTTAAAATTTCAGAGAACGGTAAGAGGTTTCCAAACCTTTTCTTAAACATAAAACAAACAGTCTTAAGTTTGTAAACCTCTTAATTTTCAGACTTAAGAGGTTTTAAGAGGTATTTTTTTTTAAACAAACAGCCCCCAAGTCTAAGGGGTCGTTTACCAAATGCTTACTGGGTAAGACTCGTGATCCTTGCCTTCCCTCTTACAGGGTAAGATTGTTGGCATCTGTAATGCTCATCCAGTAAGATAATTGAACCAGTAAGCGCTTACCAAGGTAAGTGTTTAGTAAACAGCCCCTAAATAGACATGAACCTTGATTGGTAGCTCAACTGGTAAGTCCTTGAGTTTACTCCAAAGAGATCACAGTCCAAGTCCTCTTAGGGCAACTGAAGGGTTTATCAGACTGTTAACTTCTAGGGACTAAAGGATTAATCAAGGTGCGTGCAAGCTGGCCTTGACACCACGATTACCAAGAAAGAAGTCTAATATTTTCATTTACAGGCACACAGTTTTGATTAGAATGTGTTTTTGACGAGTGCAGTGCATGGCAAGGTAGTAAGCAAATTTGAAAGCGAGACGCTCTGCAGGGCCTACGTCTATTTGTATCTGGGAGATGACCCTTTAGACAAAGAAGCCAAGGAAAAATTCGGGATGTACCTAATTTCACTTTTCTAAGAGACAAGAAGCAGTTGCAGATTTGTCGCGATAAGACACGGAATTGTACTGGCTAAACAACTGATTTTAAATGAAGATAATGAGATTCTTACAGTATTTTCATATGCAAAAATGTAACAAAAACAAACTAAACAAGCTCACTATATCCCACTGACTTCTACCCTAATGAGTAGAAAGGTTGTTCCAGTGAAGACCTTGTAGTGAAGCGAGTGAGAAATGGAGAAAAATAGATACGTGAAACATTGAAAATGTGATACGAGTACGCAATAGCAATATGAATAGGAATAGAGAACGAGATTAAGGGCCTGTTTGTTAGCAACTAATGAGCTTAATGAGACTCGGAGCTTATTGTGTCAGTTATACATGACTGTTTGGTAGTGGCTTAATGGTATAGGAAGTGGCTTATTCAGTAAGCTTTTAGAGGGGAGCTTTATGCAGAAAGCCAAGTTTCTCCAAACTTGTCATTTCCGATTGAAAAACATGTTTCTTCCATCTATGAAAAAGCTCTCCCCAACTAAAACTTTCCCTGTTTATATAGACAGATTAATGCACACAGACAACTTTATCTATATAGGACTTGATGAAAAACCAAAGTTTGCTGAAATTTTGAGAAAAGCAGTACCAAATATATTGACTTCAAATGTCTGAATAGGTACACATAATATATGTTGCTCAAGAACCCCATAACCGAAATTTGATACCAGCGGTACACAATTACAAAAGAGAGGCTATTCTTTGATCTAATTATACCAGGTGTTAATTGCTAAGAGATGTCTGGTGGATCAGATCATAGCTAAGTGCAACATTCTCACTGATCAACTAGAATAATATATAGATATAGCAAGGGAGCTTGTTTTTGCAAATATTCTAACAAACCCTAAACACCAAATCAATGTAATAAGCAGCAGCAACAATGAGATTGCAGATCAAGTAAGAAACCTGGAAAATTACTGGAAGATCTGCATTTTGCTGGATGGGATCAGTCATCAATGGAAGCCGTTAATCACCTTTTGCGGATCCAGCTGCCCGCTGTAATAACTTGAGGACACTATCGACAGTTCTTGACGACCTTTCCATTCTTCAAAAGGTCTTAAGCTGATTGGGTTTTCAACAGCTGCAGCATCGAGGCACAGCATGGTTTTATAATCTTCGTCACCCAAATCAGGAATTGCTTTCGCCTTTTTGTCCCAAGGATTCCACAAAACTGAAAAATATACCACGTGATACTCGATAATCAGCTACGGCTTAATTTTGGAAAACAAGTTAAGAATTCAGCTTTTCAAAGAAAAGATAGCAATGAAACCTGCATCCACCATGCCTTCTTTACGTAGGACAATTGTTCTCTTCTTCTCATGGTCTATTATCGCAATCTTAGTAGGTGTACTCAAGTACACTCGATCGATCTGAAAAAGAATATGATATGTAGTGCATGGTTAATAAAAAAAAACTTAAGGTGGCCTTTCTTTTTTAAGAGGTGCTGAAGTCTGAAGTCCTATTTCACTTCTGATTTTTAAGAGGTGCTGCTGAAGTCTGAATCAATAAGACTGTTTGTTTTTGTAAACTGACTCTGAATATGTATAATTGTCTATTTTATCCCTCAAAAATTCAACTTAAATAATACGTCAATTGAAATGAGCATCGATGATAGAAGGATGAAGTGAAAAAAAAACAAAAGGATGCTAGCAGATTTGCAAGGCTATGGAGTTCTAATCATATATCTCACACTGAAGCCCCAATTTGAAGGATTGAAGATGTTGTGGAAAGCCAAAACCTATATCTACAATCTTGTGTTTTGCCTTTTTTGCAAATTCAGGGTGCATCTGGGCTAAAACCAATGTTGAAATCAAAAGAATGGCGTTGGACGGAAATAAGACGTAATTAAGTGGCTGGGTTATCACTTAATTTATTAGAGGACATTAAGGGTTAAGTGATTCTGAAAAGGGAAAAAGAACAAACGGCCTGAATTGTCTTTTGTCTGACAAAATCAGACATAAGTGGCAAGTACGTGCTCAAAACCAAAAAACAAACAAGGCTAGAATGTTATGTATCTGGAGCTAAAGCTCATGGTTCCAAACTCGATTTCCATGAGGAAGACATTTCAGACATATAATAGAAGTAGAAAACCATATCTTACCTCGCCATCAAAAGTAATTGCATCTGCCTGCTCTGTGTATCTTTCTTTCTTCGACAAATTATCAAAATAGTCCAGTGTCTCCAAGCCCTCAACACGTACTTCACTGCAAATTAAATTTTATATATGAAGGGAATAACATAAAGCATCTTCCATGCTTAGCTATAAAAAAAATGAACCTAACATATGATGAAGTGAGGAATAGAACGCACACTCCCACATCTATAAAGCCAGAGGACAATCATGTGTTTTCAGTGAATCTAATAATGTCTAACAGACAAGATTGATGCTACTACTTTTGGATAAGCAGACTGGAATGCTAACAATTATGAGATGGAGTAGGCAAACCTGACATCAGATACAGAAAAATAATTACGCAGGGCAAGGGTAAACGAGAAGGCCTTGTTATCTACATTTCTCACACGCGGGATCAAAGTTAGCTTGGCAGCACTGACAGCAATGCGGAGCCGTAGCTCAAATCTGCAAAAAAATATAGGTAAGCAAGTAGTTAACTCCCACTTCAGCTCTGTGTTCGAATTAAGAGGTCAACGAAAACTAGCCAAATATTTCAGGATATTTACTCTACAAAGTACCTATATGGCCACGTTTTTAGATCCTCTTCTGTTGATTTCAATACAAGATCTGCACACGCTTGATTGTTAGCTGGTGTTAAAGGAGAAGGATCATCGTCTAACAACCATAGCCTGTTTCTAGCAAATCCATGTTGCTCCAGTGAGCCAAAATTTGCAAACTGCAATATGCACATTATGTTAATAAGCCCATTACAAAGACAAAGAAGATAATGGGAGAATGCCTATTAAACTCAAACCTGCGGAAAGCAAATGGGTATGCCACCTCTAACGGGTTTGGGTGGTTTCCAAACTGCCTGTATGCAGAGCAAGTCCCCATGTCACTATAATATCGAATATGTGCAGGGGGTGGAGCAGATAAACAAAAGAGAGATCTCATAGAACTTGTTTAACAACAACATATCAATATTGAATTGAAAAATGACATGCAGGAGAGCCATGGAGAGAAAAAAAGATATGCCATAACACATATTTAGAAGAAGTTCGTCAACTCAGAAAAAAGAACATGGTTT
This sequence comes from Carthamus tinctorius, assembly GCA_001633085.1. Classification (NCBI taxonomy): domain Eukaryota; kingdom Viridiplantae; phylum Streptophyta; class Magnoliopsida; order Asterales; family Asteraceae; genus Carthamus; species Carthamus tinctorius. The sequence continues at coordinate 2,267 of LUCG01273525.1, read as the reverse complement.
ACAAGTTAAGATCTTGTATCAATACAAACATTTATTTTGGACCAAGTATAATAGTACATCCTAAGGAAAGTTCAAATAGTAAAGTTGCCAGAGTATCCAAGCATCCACATTAAATGTAAGTACCCCAAAGTTTACAAATCAGACACTAGCATTAGAAAGGGCATAGAAGCATTTCAGGCCGACAAAAATGCAAGTCGTTCATGATAGTGAAGCCAAAATGGATAGGCTTATTTATGTAAAAACCTAGCTATCCTATACCAGACAGCTAAAATAAGCTTACTCAACTATCTCACAAGTTAAGGCCTGCTGGCATTGCAATTATTAGGAATATCTAGAGTACAATAATAGTTGTTGCTCCTTTGTTCTTCAGGTCTTGACCAAGTACAACTTTTTTTTTAATGGCGACCAAGTACAACCTTAACCTTATGTACAATCTCATTTCTTCAGCAATCTGATGTCTTTATGCTCAGTATGTCACATGCCAAAGTTAATGACATTTTAAGCAAATGTGTTCACCAAAGTTATCGGAACTACTTCTCTAAACACATTGAAGCATTGTACCTGGAAGGAAAAAACTAGACGTAGTTTCTAACATCTCTATGAAAGCATAGAATAATTTTCTATATCATAAATATTAGTTAATTAATGCTGATGACTACCTAAAGTAGTTNACCTAAAGTAGTCCCATATTCTTGTCTTTCTTGGTATATGGTAACAATATACACACCATATAAATGCACATATGCATTAGATCATGTGATTTTTTGACATGCAGGTAAAGTATTGGGACACACATGATCAAATCCATGAGCATCATACATACATGGATCTCGACTCCTGTGGATGGACAAGTTAACAATCTTGCATAGAAGCGAATTATTTCCAAACAAAAAAATTGCAGGATCTACATTTTACAAACATTTATAACAGAAAAACCATGATATTTATACCTTGTTGCTCATGAAAAGTAGTTCTTCTCTACGCTCATTCTTCCAGGAAATAACCTGAGCCCCATACAAGAACACCTAAACGAAAAAACATAAAAATACAAATCAAAAGGTAATAATCCCTATATAAACCATAGGATTCCCAATTAAATTGATCCAACTTGTAATCAGTTCTTCAAGAAAGCATGCAAACATAATTTGGTGAGTAGAAAGTGATCAGACGCAGCATAAAAAATTATACTCGGTGCCCTAGAATTCCGAGCTGCTATTTTCAAATTAAAAGCTTAGGACAACAATACCGGCTATGGAGGATCATCTTATACATGCTATTCTAATCCACAACATTCCTTTACACAATTTCTGTAAGTCAATTCCATCTTTCTCGCTGCAAAACAATTTACCGATTCAACATTTTCCCCCAATACTTTGACACAATCAATTCGAAATCCACAACCTCTCTAACGATTATCCATCGACTTCAAACAACTACAAGCTTTTAACGCCAGAAATGTGCCCTAACAGCATCAAACAACTCATCCAAAAACCTAAAAGTAAAATCGCATCCATCAACCACTTGTTTCCAAAACGATTCCGCCACCAAACATATAGATTCTCCAATACGAATTCAATCATAATCAGATAAAGCAACACAACACATATACATAAAAACCGGATCATAAACCTATATCATGCACGATAATCGAAACAATCTAACTACAAAATCATAATCAACAACCAAAAAAAAAAACTGAAAAATTGAAAAAATTAACAAACCTCGACGGTTGATCCGGTAGGTTCATGCAGTATGATTCGAGGCGATCGATGATCGCCTTCTTTGATGATATTGGTCGCCATGAATTGGTTCTTAGAGAGCATTCATTCAGGGATTTGAAAGGGAGAAATTTGAAATTTAGAGGAGAAATGAAAAAAAAGGGAAAACAGAGAGAAATGGGAAATGAGAGAAAAAGGCGTAAAAATTTAGAATCAAGAACACACACAGCTTATTTCATCCATCCAATAAAACAAAACAAGAAAGAAAGTCAAGTTTACTAAAAAAACTTTAATTAAATATATAAAATTATATATAAATATAAATATAAAAATAAAGTCGACTACGAATTTGGTTGTTGTTGTGTTGTGGTTGGGTGGTTTTTACGAATATGTGAATATCATTTAAGCTATCGGTACGTGGTCTACCGAGTCTACAAACCCATTCTGCCACGACAGTGTTACATCGGCTTTATTCACTGACATACAATAAGGCTATACGCAGCGGAGGAGCTCGGGTTGAGCGGGTAAGCCCGCCGGGCCCGCCGGGTT
>LUCG01273494.1:0-11182 GCA_001633085.1 Carthamus tinctorius | reverse complement strand
CTCTCTCTATATATATATATGTATGTATGTATGTATGTATGTATGTATGTATGTATATATAGTGAGAGACATATAGAGATAAAGGCTCATTCATGAAAGATGTTTTTTTTGGAAGGGTGTCCGGGCCAAAGGCCGACTAATCCCCGACAAATTTGGGGGCTAAATATGACGCCACTTAAATGTCCCAAGACATGCGCACGGAAAGGCTCGAACTCGGTTACGGTGTTATGAACCCCTCGAGCGATAACCAATCTGCCACAACACTGTTGACCATTCATGAAAGATGTTGATAGTTAATTTGTGATAACTGACAAAACAAGTATGAACTATTCATTTTAATAATTAATGATTTGAAAAAAAATAAAAAAATAAAAATCTCTAAAAAATACATGATGGTTATTGTCAATTAAATTTAATAAAATGAATGGCCTTGGTTCTCACAATTTTCACAAACTATCAAATTCTTATTTGATTAAACTCCTATATATAAATGGGATATGTTCATTTGGGAACCTTAGATATCATAGGAACTTAAGAACTATTTATTTTACAAGTATTCATAATAAATATCTTGTCACGTCATGACATTCACGATAAATGATATAACACTTTATTCATCCCCGATACTTAGAGGGCGTTTGGGATTTGCTTATTTAAAACAACTTACTTATATATTTTTAAAGGTGCTTATCAACTTAACTTTTGTCAAAATAAAGTTCTATAAAAAATAGCTTATGGCGGTATCAAAACGTAATAGGGTAAAAAGTTGTTTTTTTGTGTTTGACAAATAATCGAATAAGTTAAGAAAGAAGTAATTTATAACGATACCACATTGGAATAAGTTAATAATAGAAAGGAGTAACTTATCAAAACTCTTTATTATCAGTGTCAAAGTGGTATAAGTATTTTTAGCATCCAAACACTAAAATTTTATATACCGATACCATATCGGAATAAATCATCTATTACAAAAAAAAAGGATGGTTCTCAAATTTCTAAAATAATTAAGCTTTTCTTTTATACATATAGAATGTTTCGAACGTAACTTATCTCATTTTTAGTTTTTTACAATCAATTAGTTAAGATATTTATGAAAATTATTCGTTAATTATGATTTAAAATTCATGGAAGATAAACTTTAGTAATTATGATCAAAGTTATATATGTGATTGTATATATCTGGTACCTAATATTCCACTCATTTATTTAATAAAAAATAGTTGAAAATTCTAATAGCCGATTGGATATTTTCATACAAATTTTATATTATTTTCAAAATATTTTTTTTCCTAATATATAAAACGTCAAATCGACAAGTTGTAGGGCTGTGTGGACTGTGGCTAACACATTCACCAAATCTTATCTAAAAACTTGACCCTACAAAAACATGGGATTATTAGAGGGTGGGTTTTATAAAATCCTATATTATCCAAAAAAATTTGTTGTCAATTTTTATCTAAACTTATGAAAAATTATATTTTCTCTTACTTTTTCGTGCTACTTGTTATTTTATCATGATAAGTGTTAAAATCAATGGATGATATGGGAAAAAGGAATTCGTGCATTACATATGTCGCTTGATCAGGTGAGTTGGAGGATGGGTAGGAAGAATTTTAGGACGGTAGGTTTTATAAAAAAAATCTCATATTTATGGATGTTGATTTCTTCAACATAAATAATAATTACAAAACAGAAAAACTAGAAAAATGTCACATCTTACAATTTTCATGGTAAGAACCTACGAAAGTTGAGGTTTTTATAAAAAACTTTCCATAATGATAGTTCTTATAAGCCAATGAAGGTTCTTATAAGAACACCTTTTTCATATTTTTTATTGGCATCTAACTTCCAACTCATCAAAGTAAGAACTCGTATAAAGTGACACTAATAGTTCTTAGGTCATCCATACTGCCCTCGGGTGAGGGCAACGGGTCTGCGGCGGGTGAAGGCACACATCGCTACGCATGTAGCGAGTGAACCCGGTGCTCAGGTCTGAGCCTTACAGCCCCCCCTTCCTCTTTCTTTACTTCTCTCTCTTAATATATATATATATATATATTAAAATAATTAAAAATGTGGGGTAAAGATTATGGTAGTTAGGATAAGCGGTACGTCATTTTAGGGTAAGGAGCATATGAGAAAAAAAAACTGATATGACACTGATGTGCCATCAGGGTAGGGAGGGTATGAGATAAGGCGCTACGGATGACCTTACAATTACCTTTTTTGTGAGCCCTTGTATTTTTTAAACTTCAAATTTTATTATTATAAAAATATATATATATTTAATAATAAAAAAGTTAAAAAAATTCTATTAATATGTTATTTCATACCAAACATTAAGGTAAAAACAAAAATTATTATTTAAGAATTTAAAGGAGTTTGAGTTCTTATAAAAACTTTCTACGATGGTAGTTTCTATAAGCCATTACATTTTTTACTTACAAGAACTTTGCATTGGAGATGCTCTTACTAGGGTAGACTAAGGGGCTGTCTGGCAGTTGCTGAATGGTTTGGTGTTGGATGATTACGTAGCCAGAATGATTAAGAGGCTCTTATGATATAGTGTAAAATGAAATATGGCGGTTTGGTAATTGTTGAGAATGAGAGCAAGGCTCTAAATGGTTAGGAGACGTCCAATATACAAAATCATTCAGAGAGTTTTGGAACCATCAAGAGGTAGTTCATTTTTATGTCAAACAAGATTTACCTCTTTAACAATTCAGATGCTGCCTCTTAACGGAACTGTTAAGAGGTAAACAAACACCTCCTGATTGCATTCATGTGGTTGCTAATTGCACCCCTATAAGTTAAAAATCGTTCTCATATACATCACTGTCACAATCAACTTTTTATATTCCTAATATACATAATGACTTGATTTTAATATACATAACGATGCAAATAATGTTCCCTTCTTACTATCTAAAAAAAAGTTTTGGATTTATTTTTTGAATAAAAAGGTTTTGGATTTATAAAACTTGTAAAACAAAAATTAAAGAAAAGAAGTTAAAAGAAAAAAGTTTTGTATGTTTGCGATTTAATTTTATTTTACAATTAAATATTATTTCACTTTTATTTAAATCTGGCATGTGTTTGATTGATAGTTATAATAATATACTCGTAGATTTTAATACCAATAACAATTTATAACTTTTAAGCCATTATTTCAAAGTATGTATAACATGGAAGAAATAAAAATATGGTAGGTCAAAACAAAATTAAAATAGTACAACAATATAGAACAATTAACCAAACTAGCCACGTTGTTTTGATGTAAGAATTATTGCATTTGTTAAACCGGTGTATTTGTATAATTCACTGTAATGCATCTTGATTTTAATATTGAGAAACTCAAACTTTCAATATTGACCCATGTTTCGTTCGATACGTTTCATCTCTGTTATGATTTGTGTGGTTTTGTGAGAGTAAGAGTCGTATTGCTCTTTAGTTGGTTGTCAACTTTATGAAATATTGTAATGTAAAGTTCAATGGTTTATCTTTTATTTGAACAAATTTATGAGTTATTTTAAGAATTTGTAATTATGTAAATTATATAAAATTAAAGATAAATTTTCTCATACATAACTAAAACATTCTGAATATTTTAATAAAATATCTAATCAAATTTTAAGTATATTCCTTTAAAATTACTAATTACTTAAGATATATGAAATTGATCAATTTTATTATTATATGTGATAGGTATTTAAATCATAAATTAATGTATATTTTTTCTAAATTTCTTTAACAAATTGCATTTAAATCATAAATTAATGTATATTTTTTTAATCAACATACTATATTATTTAATTTCTTTACTTTTTTTTACTAGCAAAAAAAGAACTTTATTACTAAAGCTATAGGTAGCAAGTAAAATAGCCAACAAGCTGCCATAAAGCACTATAGGCAGCAGGGCCTGTGTAGACCTACAACCACACGAATCAACAAAACAGCCCAAGGCCTGTCTCTTAAACAAACCTATATACGGTACATGGCAGAAACAGAATACGAGAGATAGACCAGATCTGTAAAAAACCAAAGAAAAGAAATGAAATAACAACAAATGATGACACGAAACGAACCAGAAGTTTTGCAACTTGTACTACCACCTGCTGCAAACTTGAGTAACAAAACAGGATCATTGACACTTCTCTTTGAGGCAGCTATAATAATCTACGTCCCGAACGGATATGTTAGCCACGTCCTCCAATCCAATAATAAACATAATCCACTTGAACGCTTTCGTCTGAAGTTTGAAAAATTGATCCACCGTCTCTGTCTTTACTATCTTATTTATATTAATTAACATGTTATATTATTATAAATTTATTTAATTGTATTATTAAAGATTTGTCTTAATTATATAATAAAATATTTGTAATTGATTATTTATTCAAGATACACCTTTTGATTATTTAACATACTCATAATGTATAAGCTAGTTTTTGTTAAACATAATTAATTCATTAGCTAGGTTATCATTTATCAACTAACTTATTTGTTTGTTTACCAAACATAGCTTTAGCTTCGAATATTTGTTTATTATTATCTTCTGTTTTACGAGTTTGCAATGTTATTAATTACGATTCTTAACTAAATTAGTTATAAACATAATAGTTATATTAAACTTGAATATGTTATTTTATTTATAAAAAAAGTCAACAATCTAACTTTGAATTTATTATTTTGAAAATCAAATAGAATATTTGGTTAATATTACAAAATATAAGTAAACCAATTGGAGTGTTGAAACTTCCTAAATTTTATCCTTTACATAAAGCAAATTGGTTGCATGTCGTTATTACATTAGGATTCATACAGGAATTGTTCTTTCTTAAACTTGAAGTCCCGATAATGGTCAAGATCAATTGTACTACCACCATAAAAAAGGATCCTTTTTGACTCACATTATCCTTTCAATTTACTCCATTCGTTCCATAGTGATACAACTATTTACATCTATTTTCTTTTATTCATTGTTCTATTACTTTTGACATTCCTTGGAAGAAAATGGCTTTTGAAAATATTAAAATTCGTCATGAAATTTTCATTGCTGGAAAACCTCCATGGTATGAAAATCAACGAACAACTCTCAAATAGAACCCAAGAACGATGGAGTCTTCAAGGATGGTTTAGAGTTTAGAGTTCCTATCATCTTATTTTTGACCGACTCATGGGTTTGATAGATGACGATGGGAGCTCGATATCGTCTTTTTCTTAGTCGATAGGTTTGGTTAGCAATGGAAGTTCCAGATTGAGATGGACGAGTGGCGTTGCAGATCTGGTGGTGACGGATTGCTGATAAAAATAAATAATCAAACCTGTAATAATCAACATACTTCAGGGACCAAACCGTAATTTACTCGTTTTTATATCAAGATACAAATGGAAATGAAATTATGTGGTTTTTATATCAAGTGTTAACATTTTTTTGGTGAAAAGTCAAAATCCGATGAGGTCAAACTCCAGGGGCAATTTGGTCAAATTGAAAAAAGGTATTATTAAATTTTCTGGCACCGCCTTGCCCATGTATCCCTCGTGATAAAAACAAAGGCGGGTGATTCGATAAATATTCGAGGGCCACGTGACCACACATATCACAATTAGGCCACGAGTAAAACTCCCTTCCCACCACCCGTATGACGTGTCGGCATCTCATTCGATGGAGTACCGACTTTTGCGGTACCCGTATACAGCTAAGTTTCAATAGCCTCACGCACGTGGTAACCTACCGGCTACAGCCGGTCACCCACAACCGGCTACTTAACCAACCTCTTTTTGTATCAAAAAGACAATAAAAATCATAATATATCTCCTCTTTTCTCTCCTTTGCTTTTCTTTGCTGGATTTGCAACCAATTTTCTCGCTCTCATCTGAATTTAAAAAAAATTCAAGGTAATTTGACTAATTTCTGGGTTGTAATATTTGAATCTTTTTTTGGGGTTTTTTTTTGAATTAATTTTGGGGGAAATTAGGATTTTGTAGTTTGAAATATGGAGAGGGATTTCATGGGTTTGAATTCGAAAGATTCAGTGGTCGTGGTCAAGGAAGAAGCTGTTGAAGGATGTAAAGAATCAGGTGCATTTTTCTACGTTCTTTTTGAAGTAATTTTGACTTTATTTGGACTCGATTTTTCCTGTTTGTTTTTGGATTGAAGTCAATTATGTTTGAGGTTTTCAATTATTTTGGTTGTGAATCCTGGGTTTTCTGATTGTTTTTGGGATCAAATCGGTTGATTTCTATTTGGGTATTTGGGGAATTTTTTATTGCATGTGTTGTTCTAAGTTGGTTTGAAGTTGCTTCATGTGAAAGCTTTTGTTAAAAAGTAGAATTGAACACTTTACCTAATTAGAACACTGCCCTCTTTTTTATAAAAAAATAATTTAAAAGAAAACATGAGCTTTTTTTTTATCTATGATCTTTACAACTGGATCTTTGTAGTAATTATTGGTGAAGGTTTTGTATTTAGTTCTTAATTGAAGTTATGATGCAGTTTTAATGGGTTCCAATTAGTTTTTTTTTTAGTAATTTCCGTACAGTTTGTAGTTTATTGATCTAATTTGGGTATTTGAATGATGTGTAGTTTTTACAAAGAGCTCTGCAGTCCACTGGCCTCTGCCAGGTAAAGATCTATTTCCTTCCATTTTTAGGATTGATATTGAAAATTATTGATGGTTTTCAAACTAACTGTGTTGATGTTTATCTTCTGCAGATGGTTTTGAAGGATCTAAAAACCGCCAATCTGGTGAAATTCAGGTTTGTTTGTTAGCAATTTTGTAATTGATTCATGGGTTTGAATGCAATTTGTATAGACAAAAACAAAATTCTTGAGTTAGGGTTATGATCATACTCAATGAGTTTCTTGAAAATTACCAATCAATTGATACAAGATCTTGGGTTGTGATGTGGGATTGTTTTGTATTTTGACTAAGGGGCTGTTTGGTAGTTGCTGAATGGTTTAGTGCTGGATGATTAAGTGGTCAGAATGATTAAGAGGCTCTTATGATATGGTGCAAAATGAAATATGTTGGTTTGGTAATTGTTGAGTATGAAATCAGGACTCTTAATGGTTAAGAGACATCCATGATACTTAATCATTCAGAGGATTTTGGAACCATTAAGAGGCAGTCCATTTTTTTGCCAAACAGGATTCACCTCTTAACTATTCAGAGGCTGCCTCTTAATGGAACTGTTAAGACTTAAGAGGTAAACAAACACCACCTAATAGGGTTCAAGAACCCTTGTAGTTGACTATTAGTTCTTAAGCAATCAAAATCTTTACAAAAATGCAAAGAAAGTTCTCAACTTGGCGGAAAAAATAACGAATAGAACATTTGAATTACGAATGGGTTGTTGATTTTGCTATTTTTGGCCAAACGGGTTGTTTCTTTCACTATTCTTTAAGAAACCTGAGTGCCCTTTTTTGGCGTTTTTACGACTATGTTGGTTCGTTAGAACCGAAATGTTGAGTAGAGTGTTTTGAAATGCTAATTTAATTCTTCGAATTCTTTATTTGGCATTCAGAGGTAAGCAACTGATGTGTGGATTGTTTTATGATGCATTTTTTACTATATAGAAAAGCATTGGTATTAACAGGCAAGGTGGTACTCATTTTTCAATGGCTGCTTATCCCATGCAACAGTGTGCTTTTCCTTTGCAACTTCACAACGATACTAAGCAAGCGGTTCCTATTGCCATGAGCCCGTTCTTCAGGGCTCAGTTCGGTGGTGCACCCGTTAAGCAACATGCCATTCTTCCGTCCACCGGTTCCTTTCTTGCTGGAACCACCGAGCCATGGTATGTTTTGAGTTATCTTTAGTTGTTTGCTGTAGAAAAGATGTGAATTAGGAGGCATTTATGGTGAACGTTCACATGTGAATGGCATCTTATACGTTTATGACTTCACAGTATGTTTTGAGTTATCCTGTAGCTGTTTGCTGTAGAAAAGATGTGAATTAGGAGGCATTTATGGTGAATATTCACATGTGAATGGCACCTTATATGTTTATGGTGTGTCTTGAGTTATCCTGTAGTTGTTTGCTGTAGAAAAGGTGTGAATTAGGAGGCATTTATGGTGAATGTTCACATGTGAATGGCATCTTATTTGTTCTTTTTTTTCACTTGAAGGTATAGTACAAAGGCTTCATGTCCTCCTGCTCAACTGACCATCTTTTACGGGGGCATGGTTAACGTCTACGATGATATCTCCCCCGAGAAGGTGCGCGATCCACTGATCTTTCTTGTCGCTAGTTTTGGAATCTTGTTGCATAAAGCTCAAATCTTGATATCTTTTGTACAGGCTCAAGCTATCATGTTCTTGGCTGGAAATGGGGCTTCGGTGAGCACGCCTCAATCGAGGCCTCAACCGCAGGCACCCATTCCAAGAACACCAGCAGGAGATGCGGTTTACGTGAGCCCCCCAAATAACACGCAACCCTGCTCGGCACTCTCGAGCCCAATGTCTGTGTCTTCACACCCTGTTGGTCAATCGACCACCGTACCCACCATCAAAGACGAAGCCGCTAAAACTGTTGCAGGCTCAGCAACCGCTATTAGCAAAGTCGATACTCCACGAGTTATGAATTCACTCGAGCAAGTGATGCAATCAGGTATAGCCCTCAGGCTTTATCTATACTATATTTTATAAAGCATTTGACAAAAACTCTTAAAACTATCTTTTAAGATTAGTAAATACAACTTATTAGAGCTCCATGTTTGAATTCTTGTAACTAACTGCAGATAAATATAATCATATATAGGATAAACATCTTATTTTTAAATATAAAAAATTCTAAAAGTAATCAGGATAATCATCGAGTTCTAACAAAATACTTATTTATTATCTGTATAAAAATCATATTATGAAAACCAAAAATAAATTACTTTGTTATTGAACTTAAATTAAATTATAATAAAAAAGTGAAATTACACAAAATAGACAACTTTTTTGATACTAAAATTAGTATATTGTTTTTTTTTTCAAAATTTTAACATATCTTCAAATTTATTTTTTATTCATAAGATAAAAACATAACCGCATTCTTAAAACTACATAAAATCGTATTGTAACATCGATGCAGCCAAAAAAAAACAAAACATTAGAATTGACATGTATCTCGTTGCATTGCACGGGTACCCTTCTAGTTTATATACTTAACGCTTATTAGGTTTGTAAATTTGGAAGTTGACAGTGAAGTTTTTGTATGCAGCTGTTCCTCAAGCCCGCAAAGCATCCTTGGCTCGGTTTCTTGAGAAGCGCAAGGAAAGGTATGATCTAAAATTTGTATGCTTCTGTCGGTTTTTTTTGGTTGGTGGTTTTTATGATGATACGAACGAGTTTTTGTTTATAGATGTTTGGTTTTTGATTTGATCATACAGAGTGATGGCTTCGGCTCCTTACTGTGCGAGCAAGAGCAGCTCGGAATGCAGTGCGAATCCTGGAGCAAGCTGCAGCGCAAATGTTGTTAGCAGCAGCTAGAAAGAGAATAGGGTTTGGTTTGGTTGGAATGTTATGATGTAACAATGTTAAAAAAGGGTTGTGTAAGTTATATTAACTAGGTTGTTTCTCTAAATTCAATCAAGAAGACTTACTCGATTTGGGATGTTTTGTAAAACCACATTGATCGATATATAGTGATCGGAAGACTTCTCTTATTGTTATTATAAGGCGAAGATGGAATATTTTCAAGTGGTGATCGATGTTTTGTGTTCATTGCTGTTTTTACGAACTTAGGATCGTTAAACAGATGTGGTTGCAATGTTTGTATGGATGTTCATCGGAATCATAGTTTTTAAACATGATCGTCCCCACGGTTCTAAAGAGAAACTAAACCAAACTTTGTTGTATTTTGATCCGTTTCGTCCTATGTTTTTTACATCATCCTATCCACCAAAAGCTATTTCCTTACCAAAAAAACCACAACAAAGTAACTTCTTATTCGACCCTTTTCACCCTTGGTGACAAGGTTTTCAGTGGTAAATTGTTCAATTCTTTGGTGCCTTTATCAACATCATTTTCATAATCATCAATGTCTTATGGAATGCATCTTTAAATGGGCTTCATCTTCTTTAGAAACTAAAACAATTCAAGTCTGGTTACCCAATTTATGGCAAGATCTATAGTCTTGTTTTCTAACATATTAAAAGATCTATACTTGTTAAAGTTAATGATGGTTTATGATGAAAATAAGGGGGTGTTTGGGAGTGTTTATCTGTGTTTTTTTCCCTTTCAAAAGCGTTTATTTGTGTTTTTTAAAAAGGAGATCCATTCTGACTTATTTAAATTTGCTTATTTGTGTTTTCAACCCATGATAAGCACTTCTACCCAAACACTTAAAATAGTTTATTTGTGTTTTCAACCTGTGATAAGCAGATAAGGAGAAAAAAACTAAGCAATCTCATACACCCACTAAATATTCTTGTAACAAGATGAAGAAATATAAGGGGTCTCCAACAATGTCATTCCTCTCAAATCTTCATCAAGTATGTTATATTTTTTATATAATAAAGCATTAAAAGTTAAAATCTCTAAAAATATTTATATGCATTTCCAATAACTATTCTATTTTACAATCTTAACATTAATTAAATTAGTAAACTATCCATATATTTTAACAAAATATTGTTTTTCTCTCATACACTTTTAACTTCAATTCCCTTTATTGGTTGAAAATAGATAAAATATTATTTCTATCCTTATATAAAATATGTAGATATTTCTTCAAATTTATAAAATTTTACAATATCTCTTAGACCATCCACAGCCCGGGCTGTTAGGGAGGCGGTATCGGTGGCAACACCGCCGTGGATGAAGTGGTACCGGCCAACAAGTTAGAAAATAGTCACCCCCATGCCGGATGTTTAGACCACCCCCACCCTACCCTCTCTCTCCTTTCTCTCTATCTCTCTCTTCTTTTCCTTTTTTTCNATGAGAGTCAAAACCATTGAGGATGAAATGGTAAGGTGTTGGTAAGATAGTGGAAAGCTGATGTGATGCTGACGTGGCAGCTGGTGATGGTGGCATCAAGCAAAACCACTGAGAATGGTCTTAGGCCATCAGTACGCGAGCCATCTGTCACACCTGCGCCATATCAGCTTTTCCATAAACATCTATAAGCCCTTTGGAGCCTTTCCAAACCAAATACCCAATACATATATTTTTTAAATTAAAAAAGAAGAG